>NPDK01024466.1:0-10910 GCA_013461565.1 Labeo gonius
AAAAAAAATAATTATAATTTTATATCGCAAAATAAAATAAGTTCATATTATAAAATTTATATTATAAATTGTCTTGTATTTTGTATGTTTTGGTAAGAAGCTGCATATGCTCAGGTTGATTCAAATTACATATAAATTGTAATTTATATATTTGGATCAGATAAATGCAGCCTTGCAAAATGAGCATATGTGACCCTGGACCACAAATCCAGTCATAAGGGTCAGTTTTTTAAAATTGAGATTTATACATCATCTAAGGTTTGTTAGGATAGGAAAATATTTGGCCGGGATACAACTATTTGAAAATCCAGAAAAATCAAAATATTGAGAAAACAGCCTTTAAAGTTGTCCAAATAAAGTTCTTAGCAATGCATATCACTAATCAAAAATTAAGTTTTAATATATTTATGGTAGAAAATGTACAAAATATCTTCATGAAACATGATCTTAATATCCTAATGATTTCTGGCATAAAAGAAAAACCGATAATTTTGACCCATACAATGTATTTAGCTATTGCTACAAATATACCTGTGCTACTTAAGACTGGTCACAAATATAGATCTTATACAGTATATTCTTTCCTGTGGTCTCTGTCTTAGTCACATCTAAGGCTTACTTTCTCCAAACGCGTTAGACTAGAGGAAGAATAGATTTGTGTGTGGTGTACCACTGAACAGCCAACCTAGAATTAACAAATAACGATTAAGAATCATTTAGCATCATTTAGTTTTACTGAGATTGCAGGGTTGATTTTCTTCTCCTGGCATAGTTTGGCAGGTAAAGCACTGCTCTTTGTTTTGAAGGCCTCAGACATGTAACTTAGCACAAAAGAGCATATTTACCCTCCACCGTACTGTAAATAGCAAACCGCATGTTTGTATAGCCTCTAAAAACACTTTTTTTAAAGCTATTAAGCAAACAGGTTGTATAAAAAAAGAAACGGTGGTCATGCACTGTCGCAAGACAAACAAAACCAAGCGAAATCACTCGGACTCATTACTTTTGCTCAAACACATTTGGAGTTTATCTGACAATATTTGTTTTTAATGGAAGGAAACGTTTAATGTCTCGTCGAAAAGAAACGAACATGCTTTTAATGGCGGCGGCAGATAAACGACACGTGCTGGAGGAAGATGAGGATGAGGAGCAGCGAAAAAGTCGACGGCATTGTAACACAAGAAAGTTTAAAAATGAACAGTAAGCTTTCGAAGTACCTGAGCGAGAGCTTTTTCGTGGGACGCCTCGGGAGACTCTGGATGGGGTAAAAAGTACTGTACGACGACCGGGAAAAAAAAGGCAGCAGAGAGGAAGAAAGAAGAGGAGAGACTGTTTCCACGTCGCTCGCAAGACAAGGGGGAAAGCAGAGAGAGAGGTGTGCGAGCGAACAGCCTGACTCTGCCAGCGCTGTATGCCCTCCTATTCGCCTGCCCACTTCAGCCCCGCTGCCAAGAGAGCGAGAAAGATGGAGAGAGAGGTCACAACAGCATGAGAAAGGAAAAGAAAACAAGGCGGCGACTTTTGCGACCACCTTGCGGCTCGCTCTTTGGCTTCGTCTGTTGTTGTTGGGTTAGCTGCCAGTCCTCCATGTTTAATACCTCTATGGGTGTTGGCACGAAACCCTAAACACCGTCACCTGGCTCGGGCCCGGAGGCGAGGAGTGGAACTTGGTCCGAAACCAAGCGAAATAAGCAAATCTCAACCTATCCCTCAGGAGCATGCCGTTGCTCAAAGCAGCGACAAAAAATGTTGCTATCAGGTACATGTACTTACTCAGGGTGCCAAATCACGTCGAAGATCTGACACACGTCCTGAAAGAAAGAGTTAAGGCTCCCGAAAGAGTCTTTTGTCAGCATTTGGCATCTGTCCCAGGTACAAGCCTTTCGATTCCTGTTTTACAGAAGTCATTCGCAGCATCTTTAGCTGTCCTGCCATTGCCTGCATGTTTCATGCAGTGTATGTTGACGTTTATCCATAGGCTTTTGTGCACATCAACTTTTGCTGGGAATTTAAAGCCGGGGTCTTAAAAGCAAATCTGCGATTGTCGGCTTTTCCAGGTGAAATCAATTCAAGCGTCTTTTTTTGAAAACTTCTTGAGTCCTTTTCAAAGAGTTCTTGCTGTGCCGAAGCAGGAGGGCAGAGCGAGAAAGTTAAACCCGAGGCGCCGGGACAAAGAGCGCGAGACAGCGACTTGTCACAGCACTTGTGGTGAAAGTTTGTGGTAACACTGTACTATATCCTGCTCGGCTGTGGAGAAAGTGCGTCCCGTGCAGACCGGCGCAATAATCCGTTGCCAAAAAGTGTGCCGTCCCTTTCCTGACAGCGCATTGATGCTGACCGAAAGAGAGAAAAAGAGTTACAATCATGCTGTCTTCCTCTCCTTTCAGGCATTGTCATGGGCAGCACAGTGTGTGACGTCAGCGCCCCCCCCTTTCGTCCTTTTGTTATTTGTCCATTTATTTCTCAAAGTACTGTCCTCACGTCGCATTTTGTTCTGTAAACTCTCTGGAGGAAAAGAAAGAGCCGTTTCTTGACTTGGGCAGAAAGAGAGAGAGAGAGAGGGACACGGATATAAATAAAGCACAAGAGCGCAAGTGAATAGAGAAAAAGAAGCTGCCCTTACAAATCTCTCAGTCTGTCTTCCTGCCTTCCGACCGGAGCGCTTGTAAAACTTTCAGCTGTGGCGTCCAGGGCCGGCCTCCATTGGCACCGGTTCAAGAAGAGAGCTGGCTGCGTCTAAAGCTCCCGCTGACTGTCTCGGAGGAAGACGAGCTCACCGAGAGAGAGGGGGGGAGAGAGAGAGAAAGGGGGTCGGGCTGGTACCCATGAGGAGGGTGTTGGTGCGGACAGTAGGTCAGGGTAAGGGGGGGCGGCAGAGGTGGCACATGTGCCAACGGCAGCTGCTCTGGGAGTTCAGACAGGGAGCATGAACCAGTAGAAAGAGGACACTCCACATCCCAAAGTTCTCCATTACTGGTGATGCTCTGAACTCTGCACTCTTAAAAAAGGTTGCAAAGCTGAGTTTTCCAACAATGCCATAGAAGAACCATTTTTGGATCCCCAAAGAACCATTCCTTTAAAGAATCTAAAGAATCATTTAGCACTATTATGAATTTTTGTGCAATGGAAAGATTTTATGGATGTTAAAGGTTCTTTATAGAACCATCAGTAAAGAACACAATAAAGCCAATAAAGAAACGTTTCTATTTTTAAGAGTCCAGGTCTATATTCTGTGCACCTTCTGGAGTGTGACAAACGTGTGACAAAATATTGAACGTTGGTTTGACAAAGCCTTGTTTTAAGGGTTCCTGGGTTGTTGCTAGGGTGTTCTGCAGTTGCAAGGGTTGCTGGGTGGTTGATAGGATGGTATGTTGGTTGCTAGATGGTTTGTGGGGTGTTTTGAAGTTGCTAGATAGTTGTTAATGTGTTATGTGGATTGCTAGGTTCTTTTGAGGGTTGCTGGGTATTTGCTAGGGTGTTCTAGGGGAATTCTATGTGGTTGCAAGGTTGTTTTGTGGTTGTTGTGTGGTTGATAGAATGATATGAGATTCGCTAGATGGTTGCTAGGGTGTTTTGGAGTTGTCTGTGCACCTTCTGCAATGTGACATTGCAAATCTTCTTATATTTCATGGAAAAACACTTGATTGTATACACTGTAAAAAATTTTCACCCGTTTCAACTTAAAAAAGGTAAGTTTAGCAGCTGCCTTAAAGTTAAATGAGCTTAAAAGTACATGTCATTTCAACTCACAAGTTAAATCAACTTAAAAGTAATAATTTTATTGTAATGAGTTATAATGACTTGAAGTTTTAAGTTGATAAAACTTAAAAATTTAAGGCAGCTGCTGAACTTAATTTTTTAAGTTGAAAATGGTAAAAACTTTTTACAGTGTACTATAGGTCCTTTACAATGTAAGTTTTTGAATGCATACAATTATAAAATTAAAAGAAATGTATGTAAAGTTTGTCAAGACAAACGTGTGACAAATGTTGAATGTTGGCTTAACAAAGCCTTGTTTTAGGGGTTCCTGGGTTGTTGCAAGGGTGTTCTGTTGGTTGCTAGATGGTCTGTGGGATGTTTTAGAGTTGCTAGATATTTGATAGGGTGTTCTATGGGTTGCTAGGTTGTTTTGAGGGTTGCTGAGTAGTTGCTAAGTGATTACTATGTTGTTTTGAGGGTTGTGTGGTTGATGAGATTTGCTAGATGGTTGCTAAGGTGTTTTGGAGTTGTCTGTGCACCTTTTGCAATGTGACATTGCAAATCATCTTATATTTCATGGAAAAACACTTGATACTATAGGCTTTATAATGAAAGTTTTTGAATGCATGCAATTATAAAACTCAAAGAAATCTATATAACGTTTGTCAGACGAACGTGTGACAAATGTTGAATGTTGGCTCGTCAAAGCCTTGTTTGAAAATGAAGAGATAGATTCTATGTTTGTGCGAAAGTTCAAAAGAACAGCATTTATTTAAAATTTAAATCTTCTGTAACATTCTAAATGTCTTTACTGTTACTTTTGGTCAATTTAATTTAATGCAACCTTGCTGAATAAAAGTTGTTTCTTTAAAAAAAATAATTAATTGTACATACCCAGAATGGTAATGTATGCCAAAAAAGGCCACTCAGATGGCATCATCCAGGTCATGCACATTCAGGACTTGGCTTGCGCCAAACTGGTCATTGCCATTGAGCTACATGGGAATGCTAACGGATGTCTTCTTCAGGTACATTAAAACTCCTGAGCAATCATTTAAAGTGTTTAAACTTTGTCGTAGAGTTGCATATTAAAAAATTTGTTTTGATATAGAAAAATGACATCATTAAATCAGTGTGGTTGTTGTTTTATTTCAGGGCTCTTTTCCACCTTTAGCAACCCAGTGCTACCTGTGACCTCATCTGACAGTGCTCTAGATGGCAAATTGGCTCTGATAGACCGATAGTCCTGCCTTTTTCTGGGAGACCTCGCCAAATGGCCCCAACTGCCTTAATGACACATAATGGCTGGAGCTGAAGGACGGCTGCTGGGGGAACGTCCTAGCTGCGTTACTCGAGCGCTGGGGGGACTCTGCAGGGTCTAATAGTCTCTTCGGCGCCAGCAGCTGAAGGACGTGGCCTCTCCCATAGGAGCTATTACCCAGAGTCCCTCCACACTGATGTCATCCTGTGTAACGCAACGCTGAAGCTGCAGAGAGAACCAAAGTTCTCTTCACTTCCCCCATCTGTATGCAGTGACATTCATGTGAAATAAGGACACAATGAAAGCCGCTTGCTTTTAGCAATACAGTCGGAGGCTTGTCACCTGCTTTGCAAGTGTATAATTGGGCAGGCTTGGTGACTTTCAATGCAGTCCTTGCACATTTCTCATTTACACATTAAATTAACTGTGAGAAAAAATTAGCAAGACATTTCAGCAGGGATTTCTCTGGTTACATTGTTTGCATAAGACCTCTCCTGACATGACATTGTGCTGGAGCTGGTTTTATTTTGTACACTTTATGCCTTGATTATACAGTTTTTGTCGGAGCAAAAGATAAACTTGCTTGGAAATTTTGAAAAAGTTTTAAAGGGTTGAATCTTTTTTTCAACACTTTAAAACTTTTTCAAAATTTCCATTAGGTTTATAGGCCTAATAAGTATGAGGGTTGCTATGTGGTTGCTGGGTAGTTTTTTTAGATGGTTGTTAGGATGTTTTGGAGTTGCTAGGGTGTTTTAGGGGTTGTTAGCGTGTTGTAGGCATTGCTTAGTGGGTGCTAGGATTTTCTAGGAGTTGCTAGAGGATTTATATGGTATTCTGGGGGTTTCTAGATAGTTGTTAGGGTGTTCTAGGGGTTCCTGTGTTATTTCTAGGGTGTTGTAGGGTTGCTGGGGTTTTTTCTGGGAGTTGCTAGGTGGTTTATAGGGTGTTCAAAGGGTTTCTAGGTAGTTGCTAGGGTGTTCTAAGAGTTTCTGGGTTGTTGCTAGGGTGTTCTAGGGGTTGCTAGGGTGTTGTAGGCATTGCTTGGTAGTTGCTAGGGGTTTCTGGGTTGTTCCTAGGGTGATCTAGGGGTTGCTAGAGTGTTGTAGGCATTGCTTGATGGATGCTAAGACTTCTGAGAGGTGCTAGGTGGTTAATAGGTTGTTCTGAGAGTTTCTCGGTAGTTGCTAGAGTGTTGTAGGCATTGCTTGATGGTTGCTAGGATTTTCTGGGAGGTGCTAGAAGGTTCATAGGGTGTTCAAAGGGTTTCTAGGTAGTTGCTAGGGTGTTCTAAGAGTTTCTGGGTTGTTGCTAGCGTGTCCTATGGGTTGCTAGGGTGTTGGAGGCATTGCTTGTCGGTTGCTAGATGGTTTATAGAGTGTTGGAAGGGTTTCTAGGTAGTTGCTAGGGTGTTCTAGGGGTTGCAAGGGTTTCTGGATGGTTGCTAGGATGGTATGGGGATTGCTGGGGGGTTTGTTAGTTGCTAGGTGGTGGCTAGGGTGTTCAGCAGGTTTTTATGTGGTTTTGAGGGTTGCTGGGTGGTTGATAAGATGGTTGGTGGGGTGTTTTGGACTTGCTAGGGTGTTCTAGTGGTTGCTAGGTTGATTGCTAGGGGTTTTTAGCTTGTGTGGTTGATAAGATGATATGGGACTTGCTAGGTGGTTGCTATGATATTTTGGAGTTGCTAGGTTGATGTTCTGGGGGTAGCTAGGTAGTTGCTAGGGTTTTCTGGGTGGTTTGCAAGGGTGTTCTAGGGGTTTCTAGATGGTTGATAGATTGATTTGGGGGTTGCTGTGTGGTTGATAGAATGATATAGGGGTTTCTATATGGTTGCTGGGTGTTTTGGCCTTGTTAGATGGTTGCTTATTAGATGGTTGGTTCTGAGGGTTGCTAGATGATTTATGGGGTTCCTAGGTTGTTGCTAGGGTGTTGTTGGCATTGCTTGGTGGTTGCTAGGTAGTTGCTAGGGTTTTCTAGGGTTTACACGGGTATTTTAGGCATTGCTCTGCAGTCGCTAGAGTGTTCTAGGAGTTGCTGGGTGGTTTCTTATCGTCTTATCTCTAATAAATCAAGTCTGATCACTCTGTAAAGTTCTAACACACCTCTGCTGAATAAGCTGCATGATTTTAGGCACCGTTCCTGTTCATAGCACATCCAGTTTTCAAGTAGATCAAGTTACAGTGCAACTCTTGAGGTAGACTTCAGTTAAAGACACTACATGTACATGTACCATTTATGCATAATTCATTAGCATGAGCATAAGAAACGGCACCTGAATGAGGTCTAATATCCACTTTGACAATCTTGCATTACAGATTATGTTTCCAATTTTCTTTTGGTGCAATGTCAGAGGCTCCCGAGGGCATTATCACATGATCTTTAGGAATCGTTCTGGGTAATCAGTCCCTGACAAAACCGCACAAGTTTGAGTTAACTGTTCATTGACCAGATGGTGACAATTTGGCATAGTTATTGCATTGCACAACAGGGACCAGGCAAAAGTACAGACAAAGGTTGCAGGATGAAACATGTTGAAAGATCAGACAACTAACAAGAATACAGCATGTTAAAAGCTGATTCATAATTTTGTGAACATGCAAATGGTAAGTATTTATTTCATGTGTAAACTGTAATACTATTGCACTTTTTATTGTAAGTATTGGTGCTGTTTTCTATGGCAAGCATTACTGTAACATTGGTCACATTTTCTAAAGAAATGAAGCAAGACACATTAGCAACCACCCAGCAACAATTTTTTGGATTTCAAAAAAAGATAATTTTGAAATACATTACTGGAAATTTAAACTCCTCAAGCTTTCTAGTGCTTTCACATGAGAACGCCACTGGATCAGTTTTGTCAATAAGCTTATAGTAGCCAAGGTGAAATATTCATGGAGAAATCTGATCTTAGATCAGTGCTATGATGTGGTTTCAGTGGAGGGACAACGATGGTGAAATGGCATGCTTTAGTCCCTTTGGAAGCTTCTGCCAAGTGCATATTTATGGTTGGGGATTTGAATGAAATCCCTAACACTAAACACCCTAGCAACTGTGTAACAATGCCTTGGAAACCACCTACAACATCTAAGTAACTGAAATAAATAACACACTTACCACTCAGAACACCCTAAGAGCTGCATAGCAACACACTAGAATACCTTAGCAACTGCATAGCAATGCCCTGGTAACCACTCAAAATATTCTATTAACTCCATAGCAACACAAATCATTCAGGTAACTGATAGTAATGTTTTTTAAAAAAAGAACTTTAAAGCTGCATAGCAACCCCTGGGTAACAACTCAGAACATTCTAGCTTCCAATAGAAACTTTGCACTGCCCAGGAGACCAGCTAAAATAGCATAGTAACCCTATAGCAACACATTAAAACCCCTCAGTGCACCTCAGCAAACACAAAGAAAAGCCCTGGCATAGCAACACACTAGCAACTTCACACTAGCCACTCCTTAGCAACTGCACTGCAACACTCTTGCAACCACCCAAAGCATCCTTAAAACCACTCAGACCTTAGAATGTCCTGGCAAGTTAAGTCAGATCCTAAGTTGCATAGCAACGCCCTGGCAACCACCCAGAATATCCTAGTAACTAGTAACATGTTAAAAAAAACACTCAGACCTTAGAAGCTGCATAGCAACAGCCTGGCAACCATCTAGAACATCCTAGTAACTAATATTACCATGTAAAAAAATAAATTTAAAAAATCAACAACACTCAGGTCTTAGCAGTTGCATAGCAACACCCTGGCAACCATCCAGAACAACTTAGTAACTAATAATAACATGTTAAAAAGACAGATCATAGCAACTGCATAGCAATGCCCTGACGACCACCCAGATCATCCTAGTAACTGATAAGAACATGTTGAAAAACACTCAGATCATAGCAACTGCATAACAACGCCCTGACGACCACCCAGATCATCCTAGTAACTGATAAGAACATGTTGAAAAATACTCATATCATACCAACTGCATAACAACGCCCTAACGACCACCCAGATCATCCAAGTGAATGATAGGAACATGTTAAACAACGCTCATATCTTAGCAGCTGGATAGCAACACCCTGGCAACCACCCAGAACACTTTATTCACCACAAAGCAACATGGTAAACCATATAGTTTAAAATGGAGTTTCCTTCCTGTACTATTATCCAGCGTTCTGGCAGAGGCCATTGCATCATGGGAAAACTCATATTCTGTGAAAGGAGGTCAGCAGGACACTATTAGACTGTATTTTCCTCTGTGTGTTCATCTGCTGCTGGATTCAGCATTTGTTTTACAGTGAAGCAGTATCCTGTTGCCTTTGTTTAGTTTGAGTCACACACACACACACACACACGTGTGTGTCCCTCAGGAGCGCATGCACTCCTCTGACCCACATCTCCACGGGTCGTCCTCATTGTTTGTGATTGTGAGTGTGAGTATTAAACCCGCTGGTGTGAGGTCACATCCTTAGGTAGCTGTTCTTCTGCTTCTGCATTATTTCATCAATTGCTTTTAGTGTATTGTCATCTATAACTATATGATATATATCATAAGTAAAAATACATATACTGTATGCTATCAGTTCTTGTTAGTCTGTATGTAAATATGAACCGAAAGAATGTGTTCTTTTTAACCTCAGAGGTTCAAGAGGAGCATTTCAGAAACTGGTTATCTGGAAAATAATGTACAGTTGCATCATAAACTGCACTGTCTCTTTAAGATCTTGAGCTCCACCTCTGAACCTTCTTGAGTTCACTGGCCCTCCGAGGGCATGATCTGTGAACGAGAAGAAGGAGGAAACAGCGCCATCTTGCGACCACATTTAATTTATTGTATTTAACTGTACTGCCACCTAAGTGTCAGGGCAGGAAACATTCATATAAATTATACATATAAATATAAATACTACAAATTAAACATTTTAGCTTGCATTTAAAATACATGTAATATGGCACTAGTTCTAAGCAATAGATGTGATTTAATATTTATTGTTTGAATAAAATTAGATTATTAGATTTATTATTATTATTTACTTAATATAAATATAAAATCATCTAATTATATATATAATTGTTATTTTAGTACTATCGAGACACTATTATCAAGTGATGTTTGCATTTATTTATATAATTTTGTAGTGTGCTTTTGTCTTTTTTATTGGTAGTTATGTCTATGTAGTGTCTTTTCTTTTCTTTATTTCAGTTTTTGTTTTGTTTTTTGTTTTAAAAGTTTATTTAAAGTAAAATTAATGTTTGTTTGGGGTTTTTTTTATTTAGCTTTAGTTAACTATAATGACCCTGATACATATCAGCATATATATTACCAAGTTTGTATAGTAATTAATTTCATTTGCTAACATAATTGCCAGAAAAGAATATTCATGTAAATACATATTATAAAATACTATTGATTAGGGCAGATAATATTTATCTACTATGCACATATGTGTACATTTTATGTGGGGAAAGGGAATGTTTTTTTCCATTTTGAATCCTATTTCCCCTAAGTGACTAAAATGTTAACATTTAAATAAAAAAATAAATTAAATAATAATAATAAAAAAACTTAATGTCCATGTTATTTGACAGGTGCAAATCCTGACATGAATTCCAGGCATGCATTTTCTAAATTATATTTTTAACATTGTCACAGGAATGATGTACTACCTTTACTTGCCTGTAGGTGGTGCAATATGACCATTCTAACCATCTCCAGTAATGATAAGGATAAAAACCCGGATTCAATAATTAGTGCAGTTATACAGAGGTAATTTTAAGCAAGTCAATTAATTACCCCTCATAGCACTTATTTTGTAATATGTTATTTGCCTGCTAATAATAATCGCTAAGAAGTCCCACACAAAAATAAATTATAATAAATAATATGCATTTAAAAAGTCAACAGAAGCATGTAGGCCATTAAGCATGCAATTATTATTATTAATTAT
>NPDK01024606.1:0-10529 GCA_013461565.1 Labeo gonius
GACTTTTTTTCAGAATTGGGTGATATAAACTAGCAATTGCGAGTTATAAAGTCAAAATTGTGAGATAAACAACTCTGTAATTTTTTTTTCTCAGAATTGTGTGATATAAACTGACAGCTGCGAGAAATAAAGTTTTGCGCAATTTTACCTTTTTTCAAGTATTTCTGAATGTTTTCTCAAAATTGAGTAATATAGTGTCGCAATTGCGAGTTTTAAAGTCAACATTGTGAGATAACCCACATTTTGGACTTTTTTTCTGAATTGGGTGATATAAACTAGCAATTGCGAGTTATAAAGTCAAAATTGCGAGATAAACAATTCTGTCTTTTAGTCCTCAGAATTGTGTGATATAAACTGACAGTTGCGAGAAATAAATTTTTGCCCAGTTCTACCTTTTTTCAAGTATTTCTGAATGTTTTCTCAGAATTGTGTGATATAAACTCACAACTGTGAGTTGTAAAGTCAAAATTGGCAGATAATTCATAATTCTGACTTTTTTCTTGCAAATGTTCGATCTTGCAATTTTGACTTTTTTTCACACAATTACAGTTTTTTTTCTCAGAATTGCCAGATATAAACTCGCACTTCTGACTTTTTTCTCAGAATTGGGTGATATGAACTTGCAGTTGTGAGTTATAAAATCAAAATTGCGAGATATAAACAGTTCTGTAATTTTGAAACTCGCAATTTCATGTCTATATCGCAGTTCTGAGAAAAAAGTCTTTTGTAAGTTTATATCTGGCAATTCTGACTTAATTTCTCAGAACTGTGAATTTATATCTCAGAATTGCAAGTTTATATCTTGAGATTCTGACTTAATAGCTCGCAATTGCGCATTTATATCGCAGTTCTGAGAAAAAAGTCAGATTTGCACATTTATATCTCGAAATTCTGACTTTATAACTCGCAATTGTGAGTTTGTATCACACAATTCTGACTTACTTTCTCAGAATTGTAAGTTTATATCTTGCAGTTTTGACTTTATAACTCACAACTGTGCATTAATAAAGTCAGAAAAAAGTCTTTTGCAAGATTTGCAAGTTTATTTCTAGACATATTTGTACATGACATAGCGTTATGTATAATAAGGAATAACCATATAAGGACCCTTCTGCACATATTGATTTTCTACTGTGAATAAAGACTCCCCCTTGTAGTGTCATAATCAGTGGGTGATGGTTTAAGGTCATTAGCTTGCTTTATTCAGTGTAAAGAGGAGTAGGAAGGACAAAAATAAATGGAAGAGTGATGCAAAGTAGTGTGTAGGTATAATGCACTATTAAACCACAAACCAGAACAGTCACAATCCAGAATTTTGTTCATTTGAGCACAATGTGTCTGCTGGCGGCCTGCATTTAGGAGTCAGTCTGAGCTTGCAGGAGATATTTTGAGCGGTGTAAACTGACTGCAGATGACTGAGATAAGATCATATGAATAGACTTCCTCTTTCTCGCTTTTTAGATGAAGGTGTGAATTCTGCAGCTGATTGGTTCAGGACATATTGCTCCGTTGTCTCATGATTTGCTGCTTCGGCTGCCCTTTTGTTTTAGGTGTTTGTGAGTGTTAAAGTGTGAAAGTGTGAGTTAGCACTGACGTATGGTTCATCTGGGTTGGCAGAGGCAGGAAATGTGCCCTTTTGCTTGGAAAAGTGAAAACTTAAAATGAGTCATAAAATCGAAGTTCTTAAAGAGATAGTTTACCCAAAAATGAAAATTCTGTTATCATTTACTTACCCTCTATTTATTCCAGACCTGCCTGAATTTGCTTCTTCTGTTGAGCACAAAAGAAGATATTCTGATAAAAGTTGACCATAGTCTTTGGCTTCCATAGTATACAGGTTTGGAACAACTTGAGGGTGAGTACATTTTTGGGCAAGCTGTCCCTTTAAATATTTTAAGTGTGCAACTCTGAAAGCTTTCAAAGTTTCTACATGGCTCTCAGCATGCTGTTTATTAAGCAGTATCACATTTGCATTGTGCAACTGATCTGGATATGAAGACAGTATCTTAGCTGTGGTAATTGCTTAACTATATTCTTGTCATTTCTCCATACGAAGGTTTACCAAATATTGTTCTCCGTAATGTTCAGTAACATTTTAAACAGTAACATTAACTGATAATAAAACTGGTGTACAAACAGTTTTTCCGTCAGAAATTGTGAAATTTCATAAACAATTACCATGAATGATGAAAATCTTAAGTAACAAAACATGATTTAGTATTTTCTAGTAAAGCCTACTCCAATAATCTTTGTTTAATCTATTGTTTCATAATAATTATTAATGTGTACTAGCAAGCAGTATCTCGGCAATATCTTTTCTAACACTTTTTTGCATTTTCAGATGTCAGCATGTTCAGTGTTATTTTCATTCAGCCATGAATTCCTTTTAAATGAACTTTGCACCTAACAAAATTAGATTTTCATGTAACATTTCTAACATTTTTTGTTTACTAACCAAATTCAATTGATACTAGGAAGCACTAAAACAATATACATACATAAACTGGTAGGAATGTAACCATGCACACAGAGCCAAAAATGGATACAAATATGTGACGATTCAAGTCGGTTGAGATGTTAAATGAATCATGATACAGTTGAAGTTTATATGAAATGTATGTCTGAATGCGGTCTGTCACTTGGATGGATTACACTGAGGGTGATCTATTGTAAAATTGTAGCTGTAATTCCCACCCCTGTCCAGCTGGTGGTAAGTACTCTCCAGTGTAGCAGCAGAGCACGGGATCCAGAACAAAAACGGAACTGTCACGAATGTTTTCCTATGCATTTGATTACACACAGGCAAGTACACAGAAGCTACAACGATCCATCACGCCACACTGAAGAGTGCCAAAAATGGCATTGATTGCTTGAATGTCGTAATGAAATGGACAGAATTTGAAATCTAAGACTTTCTTTTATATCAAAAGTAACACAAAGCCTAGCCTATTGCTATTTTTTGGAAGGAAGACGCACTATGTGCTGTTTATTCATCGGCTGAAAACAACATAGACCAAAAGATCGATTGTGATTTAAGAATCGATTTTGGTTCACTAAACTGAGAATCTATTAAAATCGAGAAATCATTTTTTTTTCTCTTTACCCAGCCCTAGCGTATTTTGTTGTTTTTAAACACTGCGATGTGGTCCTGCAGGTTCATGATTAAAAATGAAAATGTGACCAAAAATAAAAGCAATTAAATGTTTTATTCTAATTAAAATATGAAAATTATAATGATGGGCAGTTATAAATTATGACAGAATTTTTACGATCCTGTCCGTCAAAATGACGGATAATGTTAAAGTTTAGCGCAACCTCTGATCTGAGGGGAACTGACTGTTTTAAGAAATGTATAGATGGTATTTTCTTTTCATCTTGCCTCTGTATAGTGCGTATTAAAAGTTATCTATGAGCTAGTGTGCTCCAAAACAATGACAAAATTCACATTTAGAAGATAAAAGCATTTAAAATTTTAATTTTATACACTGAAGCTGAGGCTGAAATCGGTCACTTGTTCACAGAATTAGTATTTTTTTGGAGAGCACACTGGTCTAGAGATAGGAGAGCATGGAGTGAATCATATGCATGATTTGGTGCAGACCATAACACGTATCAGACTCATTTGAATTCCACACAGAATGCTATATTTATAGTGATATGGATGAGATTGTGGCTTTACTATCAGATGAGGCTTGCTCTGGTCCAAGCTGTGAAATAAACTAAACATGTGGCTATTTAAAAAAGGGGCGAGCTAATTGATATTTCCCACCCTGCCTTTCTGTTTCAGTTGAAATTTTGTCAACACATATAATAACCCTGCGTGTTTCAAAGCACTTCAGTAGACCTTTAAGGCAAGTCATTTCACTCAGCAGCCATCTTTGAAACACCTCTCAGGCATGGAAGTGCAACTCCTATCTCTTTGAATGGGGAAGCATCAAACCCTTCACAACTGTTCGCCAAGTTTACGATTAAATTTCGCGTTTAAAATCAGCAATGAAATCTGACAACAACTGTCTCATAAATATTTCTTTTGCTCAAAAGCATTAAAAAAGCTTATTTTTCAGGCTAGACCAGGCTTTTCCTGTGGTTAGACTGAGGCTCCTTATGGCAGCTGCAGTGACGCAATGACTTTAAAAAATTAGCGATCAGCTCTTTTATTCATTAGGTGGGGCTACCTTCAATAGAGCGTTCGATAGAGAGTTGCATTTTCCTCCATTCAAAACTATATAAGTGACACATCTTGAGTATTCTATATTCTTTGATATTAATGTGTTCATGAGCGCACCACGTTGTTTACAGCAGTAACCTAGAAAACACCGTATTGCTGCTGTTCCATGAGCGCCACCTGCTGTCAGAAAGTGAATTTAAGCCTCATTCAGCACGTTTGCCATTTTTGTTTTGTTCAGATAAGTTTTATGTAGTATAGTTTCACAAAACTAAAGTCAGCCCATTCTGTTTTTTGCTACAAATTTTGAAATTCTACAATTTAATCTGAATTAAAAACTGCTCATGCATGCAGCATTTGTGTTTGGATCATGATTAAAATGCAGTGGTTGAAAGAAAAAAGTACAGGCAAAGCCTTAGTTTAATATAATATAATAATATAAATATATATAAATATATATAATATAAAGAGATTTATTTTAATTGTAGTATTTATTGATTTGATTTAGGGTTCGTTTTAAAATTAAATTTTTGTTATTTGACTTTTTTTTTAATGAAATTGTATCGTGAAATCAGTATCGTGAATCACAATGCATAGTGAGTTGAGTGATTTGTTACATCCCGATAAATTGGATGATTTTCAGAAATGTGATTGTTGTGCTTAAGCGCCGTGTTTGCGGGTTGTATCCCTCGGTCGCATCTGCTTAGTGGCAGTTTAATCATCACTTTGATGAATGAGGTGCATTATGTGTTCCACGTAGTTGCTGTTTTTCCTCTTCTGTCCAGATGTTTCCTTCATTTTACGTCACTACATTCTCCTCCATTCAGAGAAGCCTGTGCCCTGCTTCCCTTCATGACACTCAGACTGAGCTGTCCCGGGTCTCACAGCCTCAAGAAAATGAAATTAGAACAAAGACAGAGGAAGAAATCAGGAACAGGAAAACTATTCCCAGCGCATGATGCCAATCATGAAACAGATGGAGGTTTTGGCTCAAAAGACAGATCAGTGGTGTTGCGGCTGTTTGTTTGCCAGCCCTTGAGAAAAAAACGACATTTCCAATGGCTGATGAAAAGATGAAAGGGATAGTTCACCCCAAAATGACAATTCTGTTCTCATTTATTGTTACATATTACTATGCTTTCCTATCTAATCCTGTGTGACTGTCTTTTTCAATTTTAGATTTAGTTAACAGTAATAACTGTGGTTTAAACAGCATGAAACCTGTTGGATTTCATTGCACAAATAAACAAACAGACAAAAAAAAAAATCTTCTTTTGTGTTCCACGGAAGAAAGAAGGAAGTCATACATGTTTGTGTGAAATGTCCCTTTAAGGCCGTGTTTGTTCATTCCCCTCAGTTTCCGAGATGTGTGTGTGATATATCGCTAGAAACCCAAACAGCGTTTGGCAATTTAATTGCTTGCTCATTTTTTCAAATGAGAGATACAGGGCATGACTCTCCATTCATCCATATAAAAACCATAGAAGAGGAAGTTTTTTGGTCTACAATTATAATAATCATATGCATTGGTAAAACAATCCTCATGACAGCATGCATTTATCCCACAAAGCACTTTTACGCCACAGCACATGATAACCAGTCAGTTCAGCATGACTGTGACGTTAAGTAGGCCTTGTATAATCATGCATACTAATATTAAAACTGCTTTTCATTTTGGTTTCCTTTACACAATTTAACCCCAACTACACGTCGGTGCATGTTGATATGTCGCTTCAGTCATTGCTCTCCTCTTGATTATGTCAGAGTCATATTTACTGCAGCCTACTCATCTTCTCTTTCCTCACAAGGAGGGGAACTTCCTCAAAAATATGTCAACATCACATGGGAAAAACAACAGCCGAAACAGACCAGAAAATGAAACGACAAATCCCAAGCACTTTTGGCAACGAGAGTGGATAATTTAAACGTACATGTTTAGGGTCCGAGGAAACAGATAATCTGTGTTTAGGAGGATGTGCGCTCGCCTTAAGCCGAGCAAAGACGGTAAACAAAGTGGTTAAACAGTACATTGACGCACCATCCGCTGGCTGTGAAACCACTGGCCGACAGAGTTTGCAGTGGGTGGGGTTGTTGCTGGGGAGGCAGCAGGGTTTGTGATAGCTGTAAAGCAGAGAACAATACACAAACAGATATTAATCCATCTCCCTTGAGGAATACAGTTTGTTTACTACTGAAGAGCAGACTGGAAAAACATAGAAGAGGATTGTATGCTTTACTTTTGCCAGTGTTTCAGAATTATTTTTAGTTGTATTGGGCATCTACAGCTTTCTTTTAATTGAGGGGTCTTCCTGTGACTCTGGGGGCTTTTTGTGCCTCATGCATTTAATGTGATCCGGGACGTGTGACTTTATCATAAGAACGAGCCATGATGCACAAATAACAATAAAAAAAATTAAAAAGATTTCACTGTTGTTCTTTACAATCAGAAGGAATTTCCTTTTCTTTTAATCAAATGTTCTGCAGTGTTTGTTCTGTTATGCCACTTCTGTCTTCGCATTATTTGTTTTATTCTGATAAGCTCTTCTCATGATTGCTTATGTTGTTTTCAAGCTGGAGGAAAGTTTCTAGGAAGTTGAGACATCTGTGACTCAAGCTGTTTTTGGCCTTGAACTTACCCTGAAGGACTGAATCTGGGATTTGAGGTTGTTACCATTCAGATTTTTGGCAGGAGATTTCATTAAGGCTGGAATTGCTTTATTTTCTGCTCATTTTAGTATTTCGTTCGTTCATCAGAACAAATGCGTAATACGTTCCATTGATGCAGACTAATGTGTATACTGTATAAGCTAATATAAACCTGAAATGAGAGGTTACTGACTGCATGTCCAGTTTTTTTTTCCATTGCATCTTTTGTGTGTATGTGCTCTAGATCAGCATGCAATACAGCAAAGCTTAGCCATGGGAAAACAAAGCAAATCCCAGTTTTGTGTTTATTTATATTAAATATTTATATGAATCATATATACAGTGGAGATCAAAGACAGTAAACTATAATTTCTTGAATTGCTTAGTCCTATTTGAACATATCTTTACAGGATTAAAAGGCAGTTTTTAAGCATATTTCACAATTTAATTGCTTTAAATGGTATAAAATCTTAAATGAGATGTTTAAAAAAAAGAACTCTGATCAAAATTAGAGAACACTTACAGATACCTAAGTTATTGGTGTTAATCTGGCACCTGGTGCTATTTTCTTTAATTATATGACAAACTCTATTTAACTGGCAGCATTCCTCGAATTTTCACTTAGATTGTAAAACGGTGGGCCGCTCCTAAAGGGTTACTCCACCCCAAAATTACATTTTGTCATTAATCACTTACCACCATGCCGTTCCAAACCCGTAAAAGCTTGTTCATCTTCGGAATACAATTTAAGATATTTTGGATGAAAACCGGGAGGCTTGTGACTGTCCCATTGACTGCCATGGAAATTACCACTGTCAAGACCCAGGAAAGTATGAAAGACGTTGTCAAAATAGTCCATCTGCCATCGGTGGTTCAATCTAAATTTTTTGAAGTGACGAGAATACTTTTTGTACACAAAGAAATAAAAAAGATTTTGAAGCACTGTTTTGGAGAGTATCTGCTGGACGGAAACTTCGTACACCATTCTGTGTCAGCTGCACCACACAGATACGTTTTCTGTGTATATTTATGCTTTGATTTGAACGAACACAGCGTATCTGGCGTACGCAGTTTGCATCCAGCGGATACTCTACAAAATGGCGCTACGTTGATGCGGAGGAGACGAACTGTTGAACTTAATTTTTTTTTAATTTGCGTACAAAAAGTACTCTTTTTAAATCAGGCAAACCCCTGCCAACGTGAGCCTGACGAGAACTGAC
Organism: Labeo gonius; assembly: GCA_013461565.1. NCBI lineage: Eukaryota > Metazoa > Chordata > Actinopteri > Cypriniformes > Cyprinidae > Labeo > Labeo gonius. The sequence goes on from NPDK01024606.1 coordinate 8,032, forward strand.
GTGTGGAACACACCAAACAAACTAGCCCGACAGATGCGGCCGGACAGCCGTTCGTTGGCTTGGTGTGTTCCAGCCTTAAAGTGACTGAAACCCTGTGACAGGAGGTTGTCCAGATGAAGGCCAAAGGAATGACACTTTCAGCCACTGCAAGAGAAGTTGGTCATTCCAAATCTGTGAATTCTCAAATATTGCAAGTTTACAATGACACTGATTCATTCAAGTCACCCAAAAAGGCTGGTTGCCCACGTAAGACAAACGCACGTGAAGACAGGATAACACGGAGACTCTCAATGGGAAATAGGTTTAGCACTGCGGCTGGAATTGCTTGCCAGTTAAGTGCTGAACAACTGAAAATCTCTCTCAAATCTTTGACGACAAAGTCGTGGCTAAAAACTACCGTTACCAAACTAAGGAAGAGAGTGGGCCAAAATCACACCAGTGCAGTGTGAGAAACTAGTGATGCCCTGCGGCCACAGATGTGTTGAAGTCATTTAAAAGAAAGGGCCTCTACACTTCCTACAAATTTGACAGCTATAACCCTCCAAAATTTGAGTTGTAAACTTCTTTAATGCAACAGTGGTTACTGTTCTCTAATTTTAAACACTGTGTTTTCCACAAAATAAGATTTTTGTTGAAATGCTTTGGATATTTTTTTCAAACATGACAAACATGTCCCTTTAAATTTTGAGCGATGAAGATTAACAGTATTTCAGGGGGAAAAAAAGATATTTATAGACTGTTGATTCTGATTTTGATGTGTGTGTGTGTGTGTGTGTGTATAAATATGTGGCTATAAATTGCTTCTAAACTGACTTTTAACTAAAACTAACAAACTGATTCGAGTTTTAGAGTTATCATTTTAACATGTTAAGGTGGTTAAATTAGGAAAAGTGTGGAATAACATTTAAAAGATCTAAAACACTTAATTTTATGTAAGAACTGCTCTAGTCTACCGCATCCAGTTCTCAGAAGTCTTGTGAACAAATGAAGAGTTCAGATCCAAAAGCCTCTAAATCCATCTGAGGTTTTCTTTAAAATTAGCATTTCTTCCTGGCTACTTTGTATAGGTTTCTTTGTAAGTACTGGTGCTTCTGTTTGGGCTGAGGCTGGAATTTAGCAAGTTTGAAGTAAAAGTATTTGATTGACGTATACTATGTGTCAGGAGCATTCACTCAGTATCATTATCTCTTTTTTGACTGAGATGGCTTTTAGCTTGTTTTGCATCTGAATTCTTCAAATATGCTGTATGTGTTTTATGGCCTTATTTCAGTGACTTAAAAATGTTAGTTTTTCACTAACCATGCATAAACGTTATTTTCTCAGAAAAACAAACATGTACATACAAGCTGCTCACATATTATTGTAGCCCAGTTTGTGCTGAATACAGTGTTATCAGACTTTGGCCATTAATATGTTTTTAAGATGCTGAAAAAAACCACAAATGTCAGAGCATGCCAAAACCTCTCCAGAGCCCAAAATACCCTCAGACCCCAGAGGGTAAAAATTTAAAAAATGAACTGTACAGTAACCCTCCCAGTGAGTCAGGGGAAAAAAATGAGCCTTTCCTTGTCTGGAAAATATTATGAATTTTCACCCTGTTGGAGCAAAGAAAATTCTCAGATATTTGAGAGGACCGTTGAACGCTGGATGACCTTGATTTGTTTCGAATTGAAAATGCTATTTATGCTTAATTATGGAACCAGATGTAGTTAATGGATGTCTGCCCCTTTACATTATTCAGTTTTACAAACACTACAAACGAATACTAACTAATTTAACGCTTGACACAGAGAATCCAAACAATGTTTTAGCTTCTCGGCAAAGGTTGATTTCACATGTACTGAATAAAACATTATATCATCATTCACAGAAGCAAATGGCAGTTAGAAAGCTGTTGCAGAACTGTTTTGTCACATTGTTAATACTACATACTTGAACTCTTTCGTTAACATAGTGGGTGTTGTGAAGAACGTTGCACATGCTACTGTTACCATTATTGTGTATGAATCTGAAATATGCGAGACCTCACATATCTGTGACAAAAACTGGCCGTCATAGCAGTTTGCTGTGTTAGCTCGTCATACTGGTTTTCACCATCCTTATCACCCCCCTTAACCACCACCACCCGACCTCACGCAGCCCCGGTGGGGTCAACCCTCCCCTGTAAAAGTGCAAATAGAGCAACGCCCTGGATGATCAGCTCTGCTCACGCCGCGCCGGGCTGAGCCTCAGCCCAGACTGTCTGCAAATTAGAGAAATTAGCCCAGTGAAAAGAGAGGCACACTTACGCCATGCGGCCCACATGCGTCTCGAAAATAGCCACGAGAGCCATATGGCAGCCAATTTACTGACCGTTTCACTTCATGGGTGAAGACGAGTAAAATGGACACTTTGAGATATGACATTTAAATGCAGTTGATGTTAAATAATATGGCAGAGATGTTCAGTATTTATAATCATTTGACTAAAGTCAGGTTAATAATGAGTGGTGAACAGGT
>NPDK01024804.1:0-11610 GCA_013461565.1 Labeo gonius
CAGTCCTATTCAAAATGAATGAATGAATGAATGAATGAATGAATGAATGAATAAATGAATAAATAAATAAATACCAAACTTTTGAATGGTTTGTATGGCCAAATTTGCATGTTGTGTGTGAAGAAAAAAATAGTAATAATTATACATTTTTAATTCATGGTTTTTATGTATTGCAAACTATGATGTGTCTCAAATGTTTTAGAAGAAATATCTCATGCAAAGCTGACACTTTCTGGTTGAGAACTCCATTAGGTCTCCTGAGCTATGAAAGCCCAGCCTCTGAGCGAAAATATTTTCCTCTGGATTGCTGGTGATGCTAGTAAAGTCTATTCTAAGACTGCAGACAGCAACATAATCTGCCTGCATGTTTATTAGTGATGTAAAACATCTCGGATTGTGTTTGACTCCATCTAGCTATCAACAGGATGCAATAACTCCATGTTTGGATGTTATCCAAGCATGTTTTGCCAAGTTAGAACCACAAAACATTGATCCGTTTCAAATAACATCTTCCATTCTTCACGATTAACAAACAGCCAAACATGAGAGGAACGTCACATGTATGGATTGGTATAATCAATATGACACTGGAAATCTGCTAGCAGATTTTTTATCTACAAGAACAAGAAGGAATTCAAAAGCAAATTAGTTTTGATCAGTAGCGTAAATGTACCTCCAATGAAATATCACAGCATTGTGTGCATTAGAGACACGTGCCTTCAAAAAGATGTCAAAAGGTCAGTGTCCTCTCAGAAATGCAGTCTGTTTGGCAATATGTTCAAAAACATGCCGAAAATCTGTTTCCTCCTGAGTATTGCTCACTCTTGGAGATATCCTGGCGCACGGCCAGTGTTCTGCTTAGCATTCTACACAGCCGGTGGGTGGAAAATCGTCCCAATCTGCTTGTCCCCTCTGTTACCAATACAACAGATCAATAACTTCTCTTCGGTGACAGCGTGCAGGCTGTGCAAGGGGGGTTGCGGTAATCACTGCTGGTAACCAAAGCGAAAACAGAGCGCTACAGGAAGCTGTATAGTTTTGAAAAGCATTCCCTATAGCTATAATGCAATTCAAATGTTTTGTTCTTACAGAAGTTATACTACTGAGTGCTGTTTGCTTAGGCAAGCATTATTGTTCATACTCAGGCATTATGTACCACACAACATTTGTGTTACAAACATGAATTATACCTCAAATTGGGAAAATTAATAGGAAAAGAAGAGGTATGCAGTCATTTTTCCAAGTGATCTGACTTAAGTTGTGGCCTTGTGGAGGATAAAATGACAAGGAAAAACCCACAGATGTGCAATGAAAAAGGAACCCATGCCATATCTACACACTGTAGCAGCCGTATAGCAACACCCAAGCAACCAAAAGAACACTCTAGCAATGTCCTACAAACCACCCAAATAACCTTATCAACACCCTAGTAATCATATAACAACACCTAAGTAACCGCATAGCAACAAAACCACCCTAGTAACAACCTAGAACACTTTTGCAACTGCATAGCAACACCCTAGTGACCACCTAGAACACTGTAGCAACTGCATAACACCATTGCAACCACCTAGAACACTGTAGCAAAAGCATTACAACTTCTTTACAATTACCTAGAACCACATTACATCATACAGCAACACCTAAGTAACCGCACAGCAACAAGAACACCCTAGTAACAACCTAGAACACTTTTACAACTGCATAGCAACACCCTAGTGACCACCTAGAACATTGTAACAACTGCACAACACAGTTGCAGCCACCTAGAACACATAATACTGCCCTAGCATCTGCCAGAACACCACATCAACCTATCAATGCCCTAGTGACCACCTAGATCACCCTAGCAACTGCACAGCAACATCCTAACAATCACCCAGAACACTGCAACCACCTAGATTACTGTAGCAACCACATGACATCACCCTAGCAACTGCCAAAACACCATATCAACCACCTAGAGCATTGTAGCAGCCTAGGGATCACTTAGAACATCCTAGCAACCACCCAGAACGCTACAGCACCAACACCAAAGCAACCAGCTAGAAGCTAGTAGCAAATACATAACTCCTTCGCAACCACACAGAAGACTGTAGTAACCACCAGAACACCCTAGCAATGCCCTAGTGACCACCTAGATCACCTAGCAACTGCCAAAACACCATAGCAACCACTTAGAACATTGTAGCAAATACACAACTCACTTGTAACAACACAGAAAACTGTACCCACAATATAACACCACCCTACCAACAACCAGAACACCCTAGCAATGCCCTAGTGACCACATAGAACACTGTAGCAACCACATAACACCACTGCAACCATGTAGAAGACAAGCAACCACATAACACCACTCTAGCAACTGCCAGAACACCATAGCAAACACATAACAACTCCCTTGCAACCACATAGAAAACTGCAACCACCAGAACACTGTGGCAACACCCTAGTGATCACTTAGAACATTCTAGCAACCACCCAGAACTCTGTAGCAACGCCCTAGAACATATAACACCACTCCCTTGCAACCACACTGAAGATTGCAACTGCATAATACTAACCTACTAACCACCAGAATATTAACCTACCAACACCCTAGTGATCACTTAGAACATCCTAGCAATGCCAAGGGTATTGGTTCGATTCCCAGAGAATGCATGAAGTGATAAAATGAATACTCAAGTGCATTAATGCATTGTAAGGATAAAAGCATCATCTAAATGCTTAAATACGCAGGCAAAAAAGCTCTCCCATTTTCTTCCTAAAGCGAGACAGTCTAGTTTCTCATTTTTATGCAAATTTCTCTCTGACTTCTGTAAATTTGAACGAACAAATAATGCATAGAACTAAGTAACTCAAGGTCTACAACTTACTACACAGCAGCCTACCACAATCTATGAAATAGCTAGACACAGACTGCAAAATATGGCTTGATAATAAGGAGCCTCTTTCCAGCGAATAAAAGACCTAAACAAAAACGTGCCTCATTACAATACACTGCAAAGCTGGCACTCCACACAATCCAATTACAACATGCAAATGATGCTGGACTGTTTGAAAGGGGCCGCAGATAGGCCTACCTTTATCGTAAGACACACACACACACACACACATACACAAACTGCCTCTCAGAATAACACACACACATTCTCCTTCACAGTCTCTTTCTCTCTCAGTTTCTCTCTCCACACAGACTCATACGCTCTCCCCACTGCCGTTATTGACACACTCCCATGGCCTAGGTTGTGTTAGCCAGGTGGTGAGAACAGGTGTTGAGTGAGTGTTGCCATTTGAACGCCACTGCGCACTTGGCTCGCCACCAGTCAGCTGGAATGGTAAAGCTGTTCTTCCCGTGTTCGCATCTCTACGCCTTATTGGCTGATTACGAGGGAGAACGTTTGGCGCCGTGTTTGTGTCATCTGCAACAGCGACTCCTCCTCAACCTCCCATGCGATACTTTTGTTTCGTTTAAGGGTTCGCTTCTCTGCCATGCATGGCGAGGCAAGCTACTGACACGGGATAGCAGACCACTTATGCTTTAGTGATGCTGCAATGAATGGTAATTTATACAAACAACGGCGGATCCAAGGAGAAGACGGAGTGAAAACAAAGTAGGTGACAGAAGAGGAAAATGACTTCTAAATGAGGAAGAATGAGAATTTATAAGCTAGAGAGAGAGAAATGGGGGAAGTTAGCAACATATGGGAGAGAAAAATGTTATGAATAAAAATGGTTTCGCTTGCTTTTTGTGCATTATACAGACAGCTCACCCAACCACGTCGTGCTATTTTTCATTTCGCCAAACAATGTGAGAAATAAATTTGAATTACAGGAAAGATAAAAGCTGCATTTTTGCATCTTCTTTTTCATCTATTTGTTGAGGAGTTCAGGTGCATCTCTAAAATGCCAAACCTATAAACCTAAACATTTAGACGTGTAGCACTTTCATAATATGAGCACAAAATGCTATTACTTAACATTTTTGAGGACACTAGCAGATTTTTCAGGCTTGAGAAACTATAAAAAATGATTTCATAATAAAAAAATAATGGTTATTTATTAGCATCTATGGTTCCATTTACAATACATAACAGCAAAAATAAAACCAGCATTTATGCATTTTTTTTCATCTATTTGTTGACGAGTTGAGGTGCATCTCTAAAATGCCAAACCTAGACATGCCTAAACATTTGGATGTATAGCACTTTCATAACACAAGCTCAAAATGCTATTACTTAATATTTTTGAGGACCGTAGCAAATTTTTCAGGCTTGAGAGACTAATGAATTTTAAGTTAAATAGCTCAAGCTTCTACAGGAAAAAATATATTAAAAATAATAATAAATAAATACAAAATAAAGGTTATTTATTAGCATCTATGTTTCCATTTACATTACGGCAAAAATAAAAGCAGCATTTCGCATCTTTTTCATCAATGTGGTGATGAGTTGAGGTGCATCTCTAAACCACCAAACCTAGACATGCCTAAAGATTTGGACATATAGCACTTTCATAATACAAGCTCAAAATGCTATTACTTAATGTTTTTGAGGACAGTAGCACATATTTTAGGCTTCAGAGACTAATGAATTTTAAGGTAAATAGTTCAAACCCCTACAGGAAAAAAATATATATAAAAATTAAAGAAATCATTAAAAAATAAAGGTTATTTATTAACATCTATGGCTTGAGAGGCTGAATTCAGGTAAATAGCTCAAGCTTCTACAGGGAAATAAATAAATAAATAAGGTGTTATTTATTAACAACTATGGATCCATTTACATTCTTGCAACCTTTGCACAAAAGGTTCTCTAGTGGAAAAAGGTTCTTCTGATTATTAAAACGTTAAGAAAAGTAAGAAAGTAAGCACGCTAAGAAAGTAAGAACTATTTACTGAAAGGCTGTGGAACACAAAAAGTTTCTACTGTGCATTGCTGTGAAAACCCCATTTTGGAATTAAATTTATTTTTAACAGTGCAAGTCTTAAACATTTTAAAAACAATTTAATGCTCCTGACTATATGCCTTTTAACATCGCAAAATCTCATTCCATTCTACCCTAATTCCAAATCTGCAATAAGCTCATTGACCATTTGAAATGACCCATTCATGTTTTACTGATAACAGGGTAAATGACACAAAAAGGAAATCAAATTTGACTGACAGCTCCTTCCTCGCCTTGAATAGTGCTCAGCTATATTATCCAGCCAGATTCTCCCCGTGCCCCACCCCCTACATTATCATGGGCTGTCCCGTCTTTATCTGCATATTCCTTCCCATCTATGCAAATGGATCCTCTCATTCGCTTAATGGGGGTATTAATCTGATATCATCCTCTTAAATACTGCGCAAACGGGGTATGGCTGAGATGAATGAGTGTAAGGGAAGTACACCACGGCACCAGCATATAAATGTCACAGGGGCTTTAGATGATTTAGTGTTTTTTATTTGGGTAATTATTTAGCTTTTTTATTTATTACCTTTTGTGGTTTTAATACTATCCAGACTATGTTATTAGATTTATTTAGATTATGAAATGTCATCATGCATGGTTATTGATTATCTCCCTAAAATAGAGTGTGTGGGAACAAGCTTAAAATTTCTCAACAATTAAAAGCTATAATGGCAACTACGCCCAAAAACGTCACGTTTTCACTATTTGCCAATCATTCCCACTGCTAATGTCCACGAGCTCATCTGGAGTTTAATTGAAATACATGAGAGGACGAGTGGACACATTCAAAGCAACTGGGGCCAGTGACACTAGATGAATTGGCGAAATGGCATTTGATTAATACGATACTTGACCCCCAGTAATTATGTCCTTTACAATAGACTGGTGACACCTATTAACCACAGTAATCACTTTTGCTGGTGCGGTGTGTCGGAGGAGCTCGACATATGGCCACCTTATTGAAATAGATGCTCCGAATGGAAGAGAAGGGAGGCAAGGGTCCTCACATTAATGTCTCCTCATTCATGTGGTCCCAAAGGAGAAATATCTGACAATATGTACAATTATTTAGCCTTCTGTGAGCTTCATGGGAAACTGGAGGGCTTTTTTTTCCGCTGCATACTATTTGTAGTGCTGATGACATTCCCTTTGCACCGATTTTAAAAGACAGGAAATGACATCGCTAACCTTGGGACTCACTTAAAAGGATTTTGTGTCTTTGAGACTGCAAGGCAAAAGTTGAGGGATAGTTTGAGGACAAGAAAAATGGAACAAACAACAAACCATAGTCGAAACATCTTTTCTTGGAATGTTAAGACAGCGTTGAATTTTAATCATCAATAGTTTGATGTTTTATTAACTCAGTATGGTCTGGGTTTATTTGGCACGGCTGTACAAATGCATTCGAATCCATCTCTCTCACACACATTCTTTATTTTGAAAAAGTGTAGAAGAGAAAGGACAAAGGCTCTTGGCATCTATGGTTCCATGAAGAACCTTTAATATCCATGGAACCGTCTCAAAAGAACTGCTCACTGAAAGGTTCCCTTTTGGAACCTTTATTTTAAAGAGTACACTGTTTAAAATTATACATGGGCCACAAAAAAAGGAGAAAAAGAAAATAGTACCCTTTCAAAATATGTATCTTTATGGCACTAAAATGCACCTTCAGAGGTTAATAAGGTACAAAAGTGTACCTTCCGAAAAGATACCATCCCAGTGACAGCTTTTGTACCTTTTTTCTCAGAGTGTATGAGATCCAAAATAAAGTTAGCAATGGAACACGCCAAACATGGCCATCCATCCCTGCTGAATCGTTCAGCACCCAAGTTCAACTCCAGGTGTCCGTTCGGTCCTGCCGCACACTTTGAGAGACTTGGGAGTGGTCGTCATGGCCAATCTCTGGTCATTCATTTGCAGGTAATGATTTTGGAACAGGGCTGCTAATAGGGCATTATGGGAGTCCCTGGTTCCCCTGACAGCTGATTAATGTCCACTGTGATGACATCAGCTCTGAGAGAAACTAGATAAAAGAACACTTGTATTGGACCGAGCAGGATGATGAACGAGCGACCATGCTAGCGACTCATCTCATTACGAACTACAGACTGCTGGCCATTTAGCTAATGTAGCGAGTCATTGTGTGCCCAGGGACCCCGGGCCGCAGGTTTGGAAATTAATGACACGGCAAACGTGCGATATGGAGTTTGACCCTGCATAATACGCAAGCATATAGGATTAACCTTGCCTTGTCAGACGCCACTATTGTTATCCCGAATGCGGCAGCGGAGTACACAAGCAGGGGGAAAGAGATATTTATACCAATACCTATACCTGGATTTAAGATTCATTTCATGGGTCGCGGCTAAGCTGCAGGGAAGGATTAAACAGATAGTCTTTTCTTTGAGAGGTAGTGAAAATAAACCTCTCATTGAATAGGGGAGAAAGCACAGTGAAAGACATCAGGCGGCGTAGACTCTTTATTTTCACCTTATAGAGCTTGCAAAAACTAATCTAAAAGCATATAGACATTCGATGAGAAAGAAATTGGTCAACATTATCAGTATTATGGAATGAGACAAACATATGAAAAATGTTTACATATATTCATATGGTTAGTGGAAATAGATCCACATTCAATGGCAATCTGTACTTTTTAACCCTTATATTACTGTATGCTGCGGGTTAGGTTTGACCAATGTCGATTTATGAGTTACTGGAAATACTGGTTAACTTAAGGTTTTTTTCTTGATATGTCTTAAGTAGCATGGGTATATTTGTAGCAATAGGCAAAAATACATTGTATGGGTCAAAATCATTGATTTTTCTTTTATGCCAAAAATCATTAGGATATATTGAGTAAAGATCATGTTCCAATGAGATTTTTGTAAATATATCAAAACTTAATTTTTGATTAGAAATATGCATTGCTAAGAACTTCATTTGGACAACTTTAAAGGTGATTTTCTCTGTATTTTGATTTTTTTGCACCCTCAGATTCCAGATTTCAAACAGTTGCATCTCAGCCAAATATATCATATCCTAACAAACCATATATCAATGGAAAGCTTATTTAGGTTTCAGATTATGTATAAATCTTAGTTTAAAAAAATTACTCTTATGACTGGTTTTGTAGTTCATGGTAACATTTGGTGGCTTTTCCTCATTTAGAGTAATTAACATGCATTAAAAGTTTAGACACTCTGATGTACTGTGGAAAGCGCGTACCAAATTTCTATTGCGATTTTGATGTTGACAGGTCAGTTTGACTAATTTCATAGTTAAAGGCTGCTGCACAACAGAACAACAATAAATGTTATGTTATGTTATGTTATGTTATGTTGTGTTATATGTTATGTTATGTCATGTTATGTCATGTTATGTCATGTTATGTCATGTCAGTTGCTCAACTACCCTCTAAGGGCATTGACATTCATATTTCTGCATTTGGCAGATGGTTTTATCTAAATAAATTTACACTGCGTTGATGCATGTTAATTTAGCTAGGAAACTTATGATCTTGCCGTTGCTAGTGCCATGCTTATACTGTTTGAAATTTAAAAAAGCAACAGAATATGTAGTTTTCCACTTGTTCTCATAAAAATGTTACATAAAATAATAAAAATAATAATAATAAAAATAAAATTCAGGTGAAAAACACATTTAAATTAATAATTTAAAATGTAAAAAAAAAAATGTTGTTAAATGCAGTTTTAAAAATCATAGGTCTCAGATATATTTATTTATTTATTTACTGTAATGTATGAGTTAAATGTTACTATTTTACCTGTTTTCATGGTGTGATTTTCAGGGAGTTAAATTACATCCAATTAGTATAATTTTGACTCAGAACATAACAAATGTACCTAGAAATTTAAATGACATTCAAAGCACAAAAACTGCAAATTATATCATTTGCAATTTCATAAGCTATATATTTCACATATTATACTATTTCCAAACATTATTAGGATTCTCAAGTTGGTTTATGGAACTAGCAATGCCAAGGTCATGGATTCAATTTCCAGAGATCATGTGTCCATCCAATGAATAAATGTAATTAAAAGAAATCTACCACATATGCAAATCTAATTTCAGTTTATTAATGTGGATGAATTCTGTGTATGCGCTTCAAATGAACTTTAAAATCTTTTACGTTTGCCATATACATGGGCCTGACCTTTTAATGATAACTAAGCTGACTTAATACCGACATCCTCAGGAATATGACCCGTCACTCTTATTAGCCTTTAAGACTTGCTCTCCTTTGCCTTCAATCAGGGTTAAGCTGAACTCCTGCTGTCAGGACTAGTGCGGTAATGAGCATATCAATCAAAGAATAAATTAAGACCGCTAACTATTTTAGGAAGACCAGACCATCACAGTTAAGGTTTAGACCATAATTTAAAAGTCTAACATTTGGGACAATGCACAGAAGGAATGTGTACATTCATAATTTACTCAACCTCGTATTGCTCCCAACCTGTATCTTTCTTCTGTCAAACACAAAAGAAGATATTGTAAAAAAAAATTCTCAGTGGTTTTTTGCATACATTGAAAGTCAATTGCCAAATTATCTTATTTGTGTTCTGCTGAAGAAAGAAAGGTCACACAGGTTTGGATCAACATGAGGGTGAGTAAATGATTTTTGGGGCAAACAATTCCTTGGAAGGTGAACTGTATAATTTCAGTTCCAATAGCATCACCATGTTGGTTTTGCATTGGTCAGCCAAATAGATCATCCCACCCCAAATTCATGCTATTGGTTAAGCTAATGTTAAAGGCTGACCTGAAAGCTCAAACTAACAAAGCAGTGTTTTGTTACAAATTACATATTTATAGCAATCTCTAAGTTGGAATATCACCTTTATGTGTATACCTCATCAAAATAGAGACCCTCAACCATTGCCCATCCTGTCTTTCCTGTAAAGAACGAAGATCTGCATTTACGGTCTGTCGTAGAATGCCACGTTCAGTAGGTTAGCGCTTCACAGCGAGCGGGGGCTATGTATTTAGTCACCGGTCACTCTTAATGGCTTCAAACCATGCAGAAAATTATTCACTGACCCTTCACACACCTCTGCGTCGGGAGCAGCTGTAAAACAACCCAGCCTTTGTCAAGGATTATAACGGGCGGAAATCTGGCCTTATTATTAAAAAGCCCGGCGATTTTCGACCCCCCTTTTCTTTCTTTTCAGCCATCCAATATTCATTAAAGTGGGATTTCGGCACATTAGCAAAGGAGGAGAAAGTAGCCCCTGGAGACTGTGTTTGCGTTTTCAGCACTGGCCCTGTAATTCTGTCAGACACTCCTGTGAAGAGGAGGAAAGGGGAGGGAGGGAGTGGCTCCACTTAACCGGGATTTATTACCTCGACCAGCTGCCCTCCTCTCTCTCTCTCTGTAAAAGGTAATTGCATCCAGTTGTAACAAGCTAATTGATTGCTAATTAGATAAATCAGCACTCCAAGAGCTGTCAAGCACTGACGGATGGTAACAGAAGTCATGTGCCCCGGTGTAATGGTGGAAGGGTGGGAGGACTGTTGTCGCCCGACAGAAAGAGCAGTCTGGGTGCGCTACCAAAGGTCGAGGGGGAGCGGACGATACCGGCGAGATGGGCAGATGAGCGCGAACCGCAGAAAAAAAAAAGAGGGGGTCTTGAGTGTAGTGACAATGCAAATCAAAAAAGGCAGAGTAAACATGATTGATTCAGGCGAAGGCTGCCGGAGAGGGGGAAATTGGATTCAATGGACAGCTGGATGTCTGCAGCGACTCCCTGGCCACCAGGCAGCACCCGGCACTTTCTCATGCTAATGCATCCCGGGCTAGTATAGCACTGAATGGATGATACCAGCCTAAACAGGAACTGAGACCGGGGGGGTTTGCTTGGGTTGAGAGGGTAAGAATGAATGAAGGGGGAAGGGCAGCGCTAAATAGGGACTACCGAACAGTACGACGTCTCAAGTATGTGTGTACTATATATTCATAAACAAACAAATTTAAATGAAGGAAAAAATAGCCCGTTCTAAACATTTAGTTCATGAAGTATCATGGTCACGGCACAAAAATACAAAACAATAATAATGAAAAAGACATTGTGTAGGTTCATCGTTTGAATTATGTGATATATTTGGAATATTTTTATGTTTTTTTGTGAAATGCAATCAGTATATCATACACTACTGGTCAAAAGTGTGGAATCATAATTTTGTAATATTTTTAAAAGAAGTCTCTTAAGTTCACGAAAAATACAGGAAAAACTGTAATATTGCAAAATATTTTTACGATTTAAAAGAACAGGTTTGCTCCTAGAAAAAGGAAAAATAGAAAGGAAACAATATGTTTATTGACCAAGAATGCATTAAATGGATCAAAAAGCAACAGTAAATTAGCATTTGCAAAAGATTACCAAAGATTTTAAACAAATGCTGTTCTTTTGAACTTTCTATCTCGGTTTCCGCAAAAATATTAAGCATAAAAAATTTCCATTATTAATGATAGTAATAAATGTTTCTTAATCATCAAATCAGCATATTAGAATGATTTTTGAGGAATCATATGACACTAAAAACTAGATTAATGATGCTGAAAATTCAGCTTTATAAATATATTAAATATATTAATATATTTAACAGAAAACAGTTCTTTTAAAC
>NPDK01025558.1:7149-17871 GCA_013461565.1 Labeo gonius
AATTAAGTACAATTTACCATGATTTTCAAATTTAAAAAGTTTTCACCCCCCGACTCTTAATGCATCGTGTTTCCCTTCTGAAGCATCAGTGAATGTTTAAACCTTTTTTAATAGTTGTGTTTGAGTCCCTCAACTGAAAAGTATTCACACACAGTATTAAAAACCAAGGAAACCAAAACTTGTTTTATTTTACATGGAGTTTTTCCATGGGTCAGCTATATCCATGTCAAAAGTTGTAAGAGTAAGTCGGGTGGCCAGAGCAAAATAACAAAATGCACATCTACAGGTTCATTTGATAAAGCGCAATGAACTCTTACAACCTCATTTTTTATCTGTTTGGTTTATAATGATATCATTTATATGTATGAAGCCAGATATATGTGGCCTTTGCTATGCCGCTCTGTGATTTGCCACAAATAGATGACTTCATTTAACACTCCATTACACAGTAAACAGGACAGTCAACTGTGACAGTGCAAAGACAGATGCACTGGCATCCTTCTGTGTAAAGCTGTTCTAGGTCAGCTTCTAACCTATTTGTGTCATAGAAGCACACCACTAAGTATAATCTGCAACCAGATTATGTTACATTGTATTCAATGTTCTAAAACTGAATATAATCATTTTGCATTTAGTTTTTTGTGTCAGTACCTAAAACCATTTTAAATTAACTAGAGCTTCAGATGATATGTATCAGTTGTGTACAATAGACAAAGTGACATAAACAATACATTTTGCAAAGCCATTTAAGTATTTGAAAATAGTCTTGATAAATAGCAGGCCTTTACAAAAACATGTAACAAATGCGAATTACACAATAGACAGTAAGTTAGGCTTAGAATTGTATTACGTGACTGCAATTGTATTATGGTGCTTCTTGAATGTTATACTTTCAAAATGAATTGTCCAGTGAGTAGAAAAGATGTGAGTATTCAGAAGAGATGAACATGAATCTGCCAATGTTTTAAGTTTGTTGTCTTACATATTGCTGCACTAAACCCTTCCCTTAACATAACTAATAGTGTTAACAAAAAGCAAACCTGGGATACAAACACGTTTGCTAAAGCAAACATGCCATTTTAGCATACTTTTTCTTCTAAATTCTTTTATTGTGACTTATTTTTCACAAGACTCATACTCAAGCTGTTCACATTGCAAGTATAATGCTGTACCGGGTGGGCTACTGAGCACATTTACTTGACCAGAAAAGCTATTTAAAAGTGTTTATAGGTCATAACATATTATTCTTTGAGAAACTATATAAAAACTAAGTGTTTATTAATTAATAATCTGCCCTGTATTCGTAATTTTTGTGAAAAGGGATAAAAGTTGTTAGTAATTACTATCAGCTATTAGATATTTATTGAAAATCTTTAGCACCTCGACAATAGATTGCACATTTTTTATGTTTGACAGTATTTTCACTAGGGCTGCCCTCGTTCATTTTGATGAAATCAGTGACAGTGACTCGTCATCTTCGCAGTTGTGATGCACCTGTATGCACGTTTCATACGGATTACATAATTTAAGAATATTTGTTTTCTATTTGAGTTGGTTCATGTGAAAGTGGACATTTCACTCTCTATAGATATATTTTTCATATGTGTAAGGCAAGTATACAGAGTTTTGAAGTTTCGAGCACAAGTTCATAGAGGCATAAAGCACATCCTGTTTGCTTTGATTATTTCAGAGCAGCGCAACATTTCATCGTTATTGTGAGTGCACACAAATAAACGTAGAGTCTTTACAGATTCAAAAGATGTTGTACTTTTATCTGTAGGACCAAAAATTACGGAATATTTTAGGAGCAAATGACAGCACCGACGCCTCCATCTGTCATGCAGTAGGCTAAGAGCACTACTATTCAGCTTACATATATCTTTCAGATGAAAAGCCGTATTTGAGGTCGATAAATGATAGGTGAGCGTTTGAATGTCCTGCCCGATGTACTATATTACCACATAGACCAGCCGTTAACGATGTGTCCTTCATGGACAGCGTGAATGTTTTTTTTTTTCTGTGACTAATACAATTTTGGTCAACCAAGCCTCTTTACTTGACTAACGGTTAGTTGACTATTAGGGGGCAGCCCTTTTCTTATTGGGGATTGAGGTATAGGCAGAAGTTCTGGTAGTTCAGTCCCTCACTGCTTCTATAATGACCCACTTACATTCTATTTAATAACGAGCAAGATCTAGCTTGGGAAAAAAGACATTACTCTGTAGTGTGACCATTTCTCTATCTCTTTTCTTACAGGAACCAGACAGTTCTACACCAGTTCTGCTGTCCTGCTCCAGACGCCCCTGAGTCTGACTCTCAGGCCTGTGTACCCAGGTAGGGGGGGTTGGTTGGTGCCTTCTGACCGAAAACTCCATTGCCACAGTAAAGACTGTGTTTCTGATGGTGCTAGGCAACACAGCTGCCCTAGTTATACCCGTCTTGAAGTGGTTGTGAGTCTTTTCATGCCTTGCAAAGCAAGTAAATTCAGTCTTCGTTATCACACTACACTGTGACCTTGACAGAGCAAAAACCGATATGATTTCCCTCTAAATCAGGCCAAAACAAAAACATGTATCCAATGTTTAACTGCCATGTTTGTCGGTAGGCATAAGTTCCGCTCAGCTGGCTTAGCCAAAGGCTAAAAAAAGCCTTGGTCTGAGTAATTCCCTATTCTGTTAGCATACCCATGTTTACACAAGTATCATGATAAGTATCTTGCTTTGTGCTGAATGCTCAAATCAATCAGTTAGAGATCCCCATCTTGGTCCCTTTTAGTCACTTGAAGTATTTTTAAAAAGGGTACAAAACTAAGAGCAACAGCCAAAAACAACTGCAAGGAAATTAATTTGGATCTTGTAATCATGTCTGCATTAGAACCCTTTTTACACATATAAAAAAGTTGCTGTATGAAGTTGCTGTATGCTTTGGATAAATGCATCTGCTAAATTGACAATATAAATGTTTGATATATAGTTATATAAAAACACTGAGATTTTACAGTGGTGACACAGCAAATGTAAAAGTTTTTGACAAACTCTCTTTCCACACATAGC
This sequence comes from Labeo gonius, assembly GCA_013461565.1. Taxonomy (NCBI): domain Eukaryota; kingdom Metazoa; phylum Chordata; class Actinopteri; order Cypriniformes; family Cyprinidae; genus Labeo; species Labeo gonius. The sequence goes on from NPDK01025558.1 coordinate 10,203, forward strand.
TATTTGCATATATTTAGAACCAATAGTGTAGCCGCAGTTATGGTGTGTAGTATGAACCATTATTATGTATTCAACTTGTCAGATTAATCATTATTTGTCTGTTTTCATATTATCTAATTACATAGCTCATCAAGTTTATTATTAAAACATTATAACCCTTTAATTCCTGGCTTGAATTGGTGGGAGGGCATCAATAGTCATTAAGGAAAGTACTTCATATTCTGTGGACCTTGGGTATTTGGAAAGGTTGTATTGAAAGAGAAGGATCAAAGAGGAGATGAGCACAGCAACTAAAGCAAACTGGTATTGATGATGGCCTTTCTCTCCCATAGCACTGGCCATTGTTAGTTTGGTTGGAATACTGCAGTCGCCTACTGAGACGCCTCTAAATCTCACTGTAAACGCCACAGAGGGCAGAAGTTATTGAATTAGACCCGGAAAGATTGCCAGAGTGGAGGATAGAAGAAAAATGCAATCGCACATCTCCCTTAGGTTTGTTTTGAAAGAGTGTACTGCAGAGGAGGAAATAGCATGGCATTTATCCATTGGAAGGTGTTTGTATGAGCTTCAAATCCTAGGCTACTCACAGGTGTTAGCTGAGAAAGAAGATTCAATAACTCCAGCTGTGCAAATTATTAGCTTAAGAAGCAATTTCTACCTGGTCTGACACTTAGAAATTAATTTTGTTGGCGAAACTGAACGGTTGCTTCATATTCAATTAAAAAATAAGCCATGAGAGACTATGCAACTATGTTTTTCCAAGACAAAAGCAGAGCACAAGAGCAGGCACCAGTTTGTCAATCCCTCCTAAAAGACACCAATTATCAACTGATAGTTATATATAATAATTATAATAATGGCAATTAATTTAGCTGCCAAGTAATAAAGTTTATTAGCCTGTAGGCTGCTTGCAGTTTCTAAGCAATATGTCAGCATGGTAGATTAATAACAACTTGGCATTTAACAGCATTTCAAACATGGCTTGTTCAATCAGAATTTAGAGTCAGAGCTATTTGTATTGTTTAATAAAATAAGCAATAAAAATACAACTGTTCATTATTAGTAAGCTAAATTATGCAAGATTATGTATAGTAAAAGTTTGATTTTAATTATGTATTAGTAAATGTTGAAATGATCAATAACTGATTAATTCATGTTTTTTTTTCATTACTTCATGTTAATGGAAACACTTTACAATAAGGGCAATGAAATGATCGGTCATTTTCTTAAAAAAAAATAATTTTATACTTTTTAACCTCAAATGCTCGTCTTGTCTAGCTCTGCGATGCGCATGCATACTCTGTGTAATCCTGGTCAATACAGTAAGGGTAAGTTGAAAAACTCTCATCTCATTTTCTCCTCCAACTTTAAAATAGTCCTACATCGCCATTTTACTTTTTTTTGTAAACGGTGTGCACTTTGTAAACACTGGGTCAGTACTTCTGCAGCAATGTAAGACAATTTTAAAGTTGGAAGAGAAAATAAGATGGTTTTTTGACACATCCCTACACAACTCTATTGACCCGGACTACACAGACTACACATGTGCATGGCAGAGCTAGACAAGACAAGCATTTGAGGTTAAAAATATATACATTTAAAAACATTTTTTAGAAAATGACTGATTGTTTCACTAGATAAGACCCTTATTCCTTGGCTGGGATCATTTAGAGCCCTTTGAAGTTAAATTTAAACTGCATTTTGGATATTCAGACTCACAGGCACTATTGAAGTCCACTATATGGAGATAATTCCTGAAATGTTTCCCTCAAAAAACAAAATTTCTTTATGACTGAAGAAAGAAAGACATGAACATCTTGGGATGAGAATGGGATGAGTACATCTGTAAATTTCTATTCTGGAAGTGAACTACTCCTTTAATACATTAACTTATGTTAACAAATGACACCTTGTTGTAAAGTGTTACCATGTTAACTGTTGTCATTAACTAATGATAACTAATATAACCGTATTGTAAAAGGTTACTGCTTTGTTTATACTATGAACAACCAAAACATCACCCTGGCTGTGTTCCGATAACATAGAAGTTGTTAAAACAAGAAAAAGTTAAAAAGGTGGCGAAACCCGATTACTAAATGTTAATTCTGAAATAATGAATTCAAAATAAAGAAGCTGTTCCTGCAGAAAGAGTGCTGAATGTCCAATAAAACCTAATCCAAAGACCTCTTGGGTACAGAGAAGCAAACCACTTCAGACAGGGCAGTGACGGCAGTCCTTGAGTTGCTGGTTGTTTGCTTTGAGAAAAAATTAGTTCTCGTTTTCTGTTGTCTGTCACTTTTGATTGTTCGTCAATGAGTCAGTGTTCACGTTTCTCTCCTCATCACACCGCTGCGCTCAGAAGCACCAATTCATTCATGCCATCTTCTGCGCACTCATAATTCACCCTTTCATCATATGTGTTATAATGTAGTTATTACTATGTAATAACAGCACTATTGTATGATATATATTTACATGCATAAACAGAATAACTCAGAACTTCTGAAGGATTCTCTTTAGTGTGATAGACAGATAGATAGAGTTTTCACTGGGAGTCTGTAGGTTAGCTGATTATATGATATAAAAAAAGGATATTGTTAGGTTAAAACAATCTAAAATACTATGACAAATTTGGAATAGGAGCTACAGTCAGACATTTTGGTTTTGGGTTAGGAATTTTGAAAGAAAAAAAAATTACGTTTTTAAAATATCAGCATATTGCCATAAAAACATCTCCGATCTCCAGCTAAGTCATTTTACACACCATAAACATCCTGTTTCATCATTCATAGTCAGCTTTGAGGGGAAACTTTGGTGTCTCTGCATGTTAATGGCGTAGAGTAGCGGCTTCTTGTTGTGTTTGTGTGTCTGCTTTTCTTGCAGTCTTGAAATAGTCATTTAAAACACCCTAGCAAATAATCACCAACAAATGTGCATTTTATTTAACATGAAGAAGAAAGAAATGTCTCATTAAAGTGAATTCAGGGTTTGCTTGGTGGGGAAGTTCTGCTTCATATGGTAATCATAACGATGAAAATGTGCCTGTCAGTTGTCTTAAAAGACCTCATTATAGGATATTTTCTCCTTAAATTTTATTTTCCACTCATTGCAGTTTGTACTAAGCATGTATATTATAACCAATGTTGCCAAGTCTGCAGTTTTCCTGCATAACTGGGCTACTTTTATATTGATACAGTGGGTTCAAGTAAACTCCCTGCCACCAAAATGTAATTTTGACCAAGATGGAACCACGGGAAGGAGGTTTTGACCCTGCATAAAGCAAGTTTGATATAATTTTGTTAGCCATTTTCCCCCAAAATGTGATTGGGCTAGTTTTAGCCATGATCAGGCTAGTTTGGCATACCAATTGGGGCGGTTTTGTTACGCAGACCTGGTAACCCTGGTTATAACTATGTATAACCATTCTTTTTCTTATTAAAAGTGTTTTTATTTATTTATTTCCACTTTAGAGATACTTCAGATAATGTTCTTTCGACCGTTTGCAGCTGATACATTGTCTGCAGCTTTTTTTCTCTTTGATCTGGGATTGCTGTGAGAGGTATTGTTAGTTTAATATCTGTCAAGACCGGGAAGAAGGGAATCACAGATAGAAAACTTGCTTCAAGAAAACACACCATGACAAGCAGCAGCTGCGGCCCTCCTATAAAAACACACAGCGAAGCCATTATGGCATACGAGGGGACAGGAGTCACATGTGAGGTCTTTTATTTAGAGTCACTAGCAGCTTTTGCCTATAAATATAAATGTTATCATCACTGCAAAATCTCACATAATTCTTTTTGGAAAGAGAGAGAGAGAAAAAGATGTTAACACCATTAAACACTTTGGTTTATTAATACCCATGCTTGCAAACAGTGCACATATTAGGCAGGCCTTGACCTAAAACAGCGTGATCTCATTACCAGCACCAGATTTTTATTTATTTATTTATTTTTTGTCTAAATATGGATGAAAATCTGTGGAATTCTAGAGGGAAAGATTTAAACATGGTTAAACGTGTAACACAGAACCACATAGTAGTATTCTCTTATTGGTAGTTAAAAGCATCATAAAATTAGCCGAACAAACTCAAGGGATGTATTAAGGATCACACTAAAAACTACTAATTAACTTTGAAATACCATGTTTCAAGTTTAAACGGACCAATTTAAACACGAACAACAGCATTTCAATTTTTATTTTGCCACAAAATAGAACATTCACCACAGAGACTTATTTACACTTCCAGATTGCCTGCTTGAACTACACTTTATGGATAGGACTAGAAATACCTATGGATATTACGTATACAAGAGATCACATTTAAAATGAAATGTATTGCTTTTCAACTTGTAAATTATGTACAAGTTTTTCACTTCATTACTGATGAGAAGCATGACAGTACTCATATTCTTGACTTTCTCAATTGAATTCCACTTCCTCTTGGCACTTAGGCACGCTTTAATGAGATGTAGTATGCTAATTAGTTTGCGCATTCCAGCATAATGATCTGAGTAACTGAACAGATAATCAGTCATTCAACTCTCACTAATGTCAGTGCATATTAAAAATAGGTGACAACAAATAAAAAATGGGTGATTCCCATGGATTTGTCTGATTAGTTCTCTAGTCAGTAGAGGTTCTTAGTCTGTTTTAAAGTTAGACTTGACAGATTTTTTCCACAGTTATCAGTTTTAACACTGTTAATGGAAGAAAAATGTAATTAGATTTATCGTCAAAAGCTCCTAGCTTTAGCACAGACTGATTTATAATCCCACACATTTGTACCTGCTGTCTTTGACAGTTGCTTCACTGTTGCTTCAGTGCTGGGTTTGAAGAGTGTTGTTAATTATGGAAATTAACAACTCATTTATTAGTATAACCAGACTGGGTGCTAAATGAATACTACAAGAAAAAGGATAAGCTAGTTCAACCACTCGGCGCAGAATTCGCACCATTCTGGTTACAAAAGTCATGTGTTTCTATATCCTCATGTACCATTATGCCAGGAAGAAGTGTTTTGAAGACCTTATGAAATGACAAGTGCCATTTTCTTTCTTGTGTAGATGTATTTCCTGAAACAGGAAGTTGAGGAGGCACATTTTGAAGACAGATTGTTAAAAAATTAACACTAGTTAAAAACTACCATATTATTATAAAGATCTATAGTTTTTAACTACACTGTAAAACAAAAAACAAAACAAAACAAAACAAAAAAAACAATTTGTTGAGTCAACTTAAAATAATTTGTTACCTGGCTGTCTTAAAATTTTAAGTTCAGTCAGCTCAAAAAAAGTTTATTCAGCTTGAAATGTTAAGTTGTACTAAGTGACAACTTAGATATTGAGTTAAATCAACTTGAAAATTTTAAGGCAGCTGGGTTACTTACCCAGCTTTTAAGATTAACAAACACAAATATCTAAGTTGTCGCATAGTACAACTTAATATTTTAAGTTGACTAAACATATCTGAGTTGACTGAACTTAAAACTTGAAGGCAGCAGGGTAACAAATAATTTTAAGCTGACTCAACAAATTGTGTTTTTTGTTTTTTACAGTGTAGTTGTTTGTGACTATGTTTGGGAAGAGAGAACTGGAACTTTTTTTTTAAGTAAATCTAAAATATACAGCACCATACGTGTAGTAGATTCCCAAACTAATTACTCGTATGAGCCATGTTAATACATTTTTGTTTGTTTAGTGCTTTTATTTAATATTCATTTAGGACCAGTTATCATTTTGTTCTTAAATTGTTTTTTGTAAGTGTTGTTTTCTCCAATTTTCTAACTTTCTATCTTCCCCACAACATGAATAATTTTCTTATCTTATTTCTTAAAATTGTTCTGAAGACAAAACTTAAAAAATGACATTTATGGAAAAGAAAAAAAAATGAATCCAGCACCAGAAAGGTTAAACTCTATAATAAATCAGTAATAATAATAATAATAATCAGCCTGATCTCACGTCAATTCATACATATTTTATCAGGTCACTAAGTCATACGAATTTGTACGACCTCACTTAACTACCTCAAATTCATACGCTTTTAGCTAAAACATACATATTTTATGAGTTGCACAATACGTATGAATTTGTATGAATGATATACAGCTAACCCCTAAATCTAATGGTCACTGAAATCGTACAAAGGTCGTATGAATTCGTGCAAATTAGCCACCTCGTAAAATAAGTATGAACTGGTTGTGAGATAGCATAATAATAATAATAATAAACATGTAAAGTAAAATAAAATCAAATAAAATAATCCAATTTGGCTTATGTAATGTAAATGAATGTGCAAATGCAGTGCACTCCATAATAACAATGCTACATTTATGCAGATAACCAACCATGCAGTCTGTAATGCTTTGCAAGGAGACCAACTTAAAGTAAAACAGTTTGTCTTTTGTAATGATATGGTCAGGTGTTAGACTGAAACAGAGCAATTACACAGAGGTAAAGGTCATCTTTCAGGTGCTGTGAAACGCCCACTCAACACAAGAAGGTTAATGAACACACCAATGCAGTAGTAATTAGAACCCCACATGTTAATTTTTCTTAATTACTGTCATTTTATTTGAATTTCTTCATCTGACCTTCTTTCCTTCGGCACATAGTCTCCAAATGATTTCACGTGTTGCCGCTACCTGTGACCTTGCTGGCTTGTCGTGCTGTTGTCATGGGAACAGAGGCCCCAGCGGGAAGACGTGCAGACATGCCCGCTTTCGCAGGCAAGCTTTAAAAAGAAAAGACAATCTCAGGTGTGTGTGTGTGTGGCTGTATGTGTTTAGAAAGTGAGAAGAAAGACCTGAGTCATGCTTAGAAATGTGAAAACATCTGCCCACTGTTTCTTAGTTCAAGAATCACCATGTCTTAAAAAATTATTTGCCTTTCCACCTTGTTTTCATCCCTTATGTAAACTATAAATGTGCACAAAGATTTGATTTATATATTCAGGGTGAGATTTCAGGCAAAACAGGTGCTATTTCAAGCTGGTTGGTGAGACGCTTAGAATCTGTTCCTAATCAGATTAATAAACACCTCAAGCAATCTGACTAAAATTTTGGTCTGATTGAAATTGGTAATGTGGATCTTGTTCATCAGGAAAATTTCAGCCATGTAAACCCTTGAATCTGGCTGTTTTCTCAATTGGATTCAATAGTAACTGCGTGATGCATTATCACTGACTGACGGAAATGTGTGTACAGTTTTATGCAAAAGTTAGGGAACCCCTTGCAGAATCTGTGAAAATGTGAATAATTTTAGCAAAATAAGAGAGGTCATACAAAATGCATGTTATTTTTTATTTAGCACTGTTCTGAGTAAGATATTTTACATAAAATATGTTTACATATAGTCCACAAGACCAAAAAATAACTGAAATTATTAAAAATAATAAAGCCAGGGGGTGAAAACGTTTTGAATTTGAAGATCAAGGTAAATTGTGCTTAGTTTGTCTCCTGGGAAACATGCACTAAATGGAAATATATATATATATATATTTCAACAAAATAAGCAAAATTTGGACATCTTGTTCAAAAGTTATCACCCCCTGGCTTTTAATGCATCGTGTTTCCTTCTGGAGCATCAGTGAATGTTTTTTAATAGTTGTGTTTGAGTCCCTCAGTTGTCCTCAGTGTCAAAAGATGGATCTCAAAATCATACAGTCA
>NPDK01027321.1:2229-12450 GCA_013461565.1 Labeo gonius
GCTCAAAAATAAATGTTCACTTTTTGAGTATTGCTGTTGCTTCTATATAATAATTTTTAAACAATAGTTTACTTATATACTTATATAAAACAACTCAGCATATTGAGTAAAAACATTAAACCCAAACAGCTGGGTGAAAATAACCCAGCATGTGTTCAGTCCAATATTTACCCAGCGCTGGGTTGCCAAATAACTCAAGCTGGGTTGTTTTTAACCCAGCATTTTAGAGTGTAGTATTGTGCAAAATCTTATTAAAAACAAATCCATATGTTTCCCCAGTTTAGAAACACATCTGAAAAGCTCCACTGAAGTGATTAGATCTTGTTCATCTTGCGGCCTGTGTAATGACAGGGCCCAAGAGTATGTGAATAATGGTCGGATTGCACTTATTTTAATGCTCATTCCACCCCAGACACGCCATTGCCTTCCATTACAGCTTTGCGTGGCCAGGGGCATCTCTTTACAACACTTGGCAAAATATGGATCGCTCATTACCCCCAAGTATAGAACAAAGCGCAAATGTGGGCCCTGTCACATTCAGGAGAAGAAAAACAGTTATGTGTTTCTCACACAGGAACACTGTGAGTGTTCCTCTAAGAAGAGCCTTATAATGTGATAGGAAATAATAGCATCGGGCAGAGGATGATAGAATGGGGGATAGAGGATGAAAGAGTGGAAGAAATGACCTCAGGACAATCTAGATAAAGAAGGAAATGCACATTCCTAACTGACCACTCATTCTCCATCAGAGTCATATTTTTTCCACTTCATGCTTGGATTCCCCATGAAGCACTCTCTCTCTCTGTAAACAAAACACACATTTGCACAGAAAATTACAAATGCAACGAGAAGGCAGCTTTACACTTAATGCTTCGGACACTGGAGCTCCTCCAAATTGTAGAAAAGCAAGCTGCCTTATACAGTACGTGCTTACAAAAAGAATGAACTTCAGCATGGGTAAGCGTTTTCATTTGAGGGGGAGGCAGAGTCCAGATCGGTCTTGACATATTCAGCATCGTACGTTTGTAGGACAGCAATACTGCAGACAGATGTGGATACGCTCAGAGACAAGCACTAAAGAGCATTAAACTAATCCAGTTTGGGACTCTTCCCAGGGGTGTCACAAGCGCCGTTCTGGAATCAAACGTTTACAGCTTCTTCAGATTTTGAAGTTTATAGGGTTTAATGTAACCTCCTTACGGAGGAGAAAGAAACTCGTCTGGAACACATGGAGCTACAACAGCAGCAAATCGCATCTGACACGTATATCTCTTGTATGTGTTTATAAATGGCTTAATAAGTGCTCTTCGCCCTCTTGCTTATACATACAGAAGAATGAAAGAACACATTCTTCTTTTAGGCATCATAAAACACAGGTAAAGCAAAGTTGCATCTCATACATTCGTGAAATAATCTTTACGGTTTACATGTATTCAATGTTTAGATCTACAGTTTGCACACCAAAGTTAAAAACTCACTTCAAGGAGATCCAAGTGTACCTTCATGAAGTCCCAGCACTGGTCAGCAGGGTGAAGGAAGAAAAGGTCACTTATCTTATTAATGTTACTTCAGTTAAAGGTAATTGCAGAGACTCTACACCTAAAACAATCCCTCCGTTTCTTCTCAATAAAGATACTTGCAGTGAAAGTTCACTCTCATTATCTTACACAGGAAAGCAAACTGTGTGACAGGACTGGGCATAATTATTACATACTGACATATGCTAATAAGATGCTGAAACCGAAGTAACACTTCATGTGGAATGGTTAAATTATATCATCTCAGCACAAACTCCATCACAGCGAGGACAACTGAACACTGTAAAAACACACCTCAAATTATTAATAAGGTCACCTCATCATCTAGTGTATTTTAGCAAAAACCCAAAGGTCTGAAATATAAAAAAGAAGTCTTCTGAACATCATACCGTCTAAAACAACTTTCGACTGTTGCAGTGGCTAATATTTGCAGCTGTCACGTGACAAAAAAAACACCCTTGCGTTTAGATCTGGCCCATCATCAGCTCATTACAGTAATGCTCGTCATATGAAACTGTTAAACTGAAGCATATTTCCATATAGACGCTCATTCAAACAGATGAACCTCCTAGCACTTTGCGTTCCTCGCTATCCTGGCCCGGCCTGGTCATCTCCGCACGCCATCCATGCTCATACCCATTTGCGAACGCTAATATCAGCCAGGGGACAAAGGCAGGGGGTGCATGTGTGCGAGTCGTTAGTGAAAGCAGCAGATCTGTCCACATCGTTAATGATCAGGCTAATTGAATCCCTCTAATTAGCCGTGCACACGCCTGGTGGATCAGCTCGTTGCTTTTACATACATGACAAGGGAAGGGAAAGAACTGAGCTGGTGCTTTCAAACCACGAGACGTCTTGAAGTGCAAAAACATCACTTCCCACCCCTCAACCCCCACTCCCCTTCTTCGGCCCCCACGGGCTCCTCCGCTGCTGTTTGCGGTGGCCGATATAGGTTAAAGCAAACTCTCATGCTCCGTGAGAGGGAGCAGGCCGTGTAATTTAAATTCTGATGACATTTACTGTCAGGCAGTATTAGTGCACTGGCATCCTCCTCTGCCTGGGCATGAATCTTACTCAGCACCAGCAGGCCGCGGGGGCCGAAGAAAGACTCTCTCTCTTCGTTTCTCTCTCTCTTTCTCTACTGTAATTGTCCCAAGGACCCCCGTCAGTCTCTGGCAAAGAATCCTAGCCTTTTTGCCCTCCCCCTCCCACATCTAATAGGCCCCGAATTGGAGAGCTGTGCTGTTTATTGCCTGGTGGAATGTCACATATACGGGTCGTGCACGGTGATTGGGCAGACACCTTCAAACTGCATTCTGGAAGATGTGCCCTCTTGTTTACTCTCCGCAATTGCGACGTCGCTCCACAAACACTTTTTGAACGATTTGGAAACACATTCGAAATTAGTCTCATAGCAGACGTCACCTCTGCATGACTGAAACATTTGACAACCTAAATTTAGAGGCTAAACAAAATGCTCGGTATGTGTGCATCTCTAATTGTGTGAGTGCCTCTGCTGTGTGTGAGGATGTTTGCAGTTTTATCTCTTGAGATAAATACATTAGACAAGGTCTGAGCTTCCAGCAATGACGCGACCTTGAGTGAGTAATGCGAAAGCAATAATCAGACAGGGCTACAGGCCTGTGACCTCAGGATTAATGGGGACCCATTTAAAATGTAAAAGAGAAAAATTACTTTACTACATATGCTAGAGATTGGCAAATTAGAGAGCTGTACTGGATTGTGTCATTGTGTTTACAATTGAATCCTTTAAAATTCATATACAGTGTATAAGCACTGATCATATCACCAAACCCTCATTCATTTTTCACATTATTAACAGTTTATCTGTTATACATATGTAATAAACATGTAATAACATACGTCATTGTCACATTTTGCACTGGGCAGGCCAAGATGCGCTCGGATGAAAAGTGCGCTTTTTAAAATTAATATGTGAGATGAGGAAGTCAAGAGTCTTTCATTTGTCTCATCTCTCTGTTTGTCAGCAGAATCGGGCGGTAAACGGGGATTTAAGCGGTGTATAACGGAGCCTTTAACTGACAGCTCTGGAGCACTGACAGGTCCTTGGGAAATTAACAAAGACTGCATGGAGCACATGTCATATATCATAGACTCACCACATACCCTCAACACTACCTGCAAGCTATGATTCTGTACTTTTCTCTCCCTCCACACTCAATAAAAGCATGTGGGGGTGGAGGATGTGTTGTGAGCTGCAAGCCTAACAGCACAACATTTAGCCTGTTTTTCGCTGTCATGTTAAAATATACACGCAAGTGCAATTTACATTAAGGAATTTAAGTCCTATTTCCATATTCCCAGACCAAGTACCCAACAGCACTCTGTGTACACAGGGCAGAAGGAGCTGTGTGGTTCTGATGACACATCTACAAACTAAACCATCTGCTATACACACAGCTGCTGCCAATTTTAGGAATTGTGGGGTAAATAAATATGCAGAGAGTAAAACAAAACAATAACAGACAAGCAGCTAAACACCAATTCAATTAACACATATCTATGACGTCTAATGGTGCATATTAAAACTGTTGAGCTGGACACTTTAGGACTAATATGTGCAGATCAGTTCAATATGGACTTTCGCTGGAGAGACACAGAGAGAGAATACAAAGCAGATATGGATCCTTACCAAAACAGACTCAGTGATCATAGCCTAGCCATAGCACAAGGCAGACGCAGACAAACATTTTAGAAAATATATTTATTTATTTATGTTTTACATTTTTTTTAAACTGCAATATTCATAATGTTGTATTTTTGTGTATTTATATTTATTTGTGTGTGCATTTTACATTTATTTATTTATTTATTTATTTTAGCTTACTCCACAATAAAACTGCTTTTTATTTTTTCTCCAATGCTGAGGATCTTTTTTGGTATATGTTGGTACAAATTTACTACATTAAAGTTTTTTTCCCCCCCCTCATTGTATCTATTCCAAGCACAAATGCTTTCTCATTTACACCCACTAACTGATCCAGATTGCTCTTAGATTGGTTTCGTTTTGGTTTGTAAGGAGCACAAACAGATTAGAGCAAACTAAGCTTGTGATCTGTTTTTAAAAGGTGGCCAGTGCTCAAAAGATCTGAGGGTTTTACGGAGAACGGAGAAAGACACAATCCCCAAACAATGAAATGCAACTGGAGGCTGAGTCAAGCTGCATTCCATAGTTTAAACAAAATTTATAGGGATAATTTTTAGCATTTGGGTTAAATATATATTATATTATATATATATTCACAAGATGTATTGCAAATTATATATATAAAACAAATTTCTAATGAATAACAAGGAATGCTGTAAAAAAAAAAATGGATTGCAAAAATGTAACATTTCTAAAACTGCCACATGCAGAACAAACGGTTACATTTATCAAGGCTCAAAAGAGAAGCAGAACTCTGATCATTGCTCCCTCTCCCCTTTTCCTTTTCCTTATTCACACTGCTCACACTGAATGGAAGGAGAAACTATTTTTTCTCTTAATTAAAAGTTGGTGAGGACATCATGATGAGCACATGACAGAAAGCCATTATTTCCTGAATTTTAATCTGGTCCTGGTCATTCAGGGAAAGTAGACCCATGCTGACTTCCTCTTTAAGTGTCGCCGCTGCTGACCAGTATGATGATTTCTCCTCTCCCAGGGTGGTTCTCAAGTAGAAGTGGAGAAAATTGGCAGAACTTAAATTGGTGGCATTTTGTGGTCTTTAAAAGAAGGGGGTCTCATTAAAACTAGCCAAGAAAGGCCTTCAAGTTTTTGCTGTCATTAGTTGCCGTAACTGTGGATAAGAGGAACTACAATTATAGATGCGGGTAAATCTTGTTGTCAATTTGTGGCTGATGAGGTAACACCTCTGGCTCTGGCCCCTGAGCTAAATCTGCCCTCGTCAGGCCTTCCACACTCTAATGACTGGCATCTCACGTATGTACAACACATCCTTTAAAGGCTACACATTTGAATTTTGCATAATTACAGGAATGCTTCAAATAATTTGTCATTTTATATATTTCAGTAGCTTTAAACAATAGTGTGGGTTTAAGTCATTTGATTGGCTGTGCAAATGACTAATATAATGAAATAAAGTTTTTTCTATCATATTATGCTACAAACATAAAAACAACTGTTTGTTTTCATGAGCGTAAATGATCATGAAATAGAGAGTTAGATGGATAGTTCACTTAAAAATAAAACTACAGATTTTTTTTTGTTTTTGCGTAAACTAAGTATTCGCATAAGTTTACTGGCGATTAATGAAATGACTGAGTAGACACTGAGTAGTGCAAATTTTTATAAGTTTAGTTTAGTTGCATTTATCCATTTCAGTGTTTATTCATGAATTGAAAACTAAGATCGTTTTGGGATTTATTGTCACCGTTGTACCATAGTTCGGTGATGTGGCGATTGTCTTCTGATTTAATTGGGTTGTATTATGTGCTTTGTGGCTGGTGTGAGAAGTAATTTTCACACACCGAAAGGTCAACCAGCACGGTTTGAAAAACAGTCTGTCTAACTTAGACTATTAATATATATTGGACACCCAGCTTACCTTTGGCAGACACATACTCACATTACCATACCTCATATATAGAAGTAATATAATGAGCCACTTATAAAACTATAACTCCTCCTATAAAAGTTGATAGGTCTAGAGACAGACTTAATGGAAAGCGAATAAGGTCTATTGTCTGGATTCCTTTTGGCCCCCCAAGTGACCGGGTGATTAGTGTGAGTCACTTTTATCCTGGTAGGTCTGTCCACAGCTTTCTGAGTCAATAGAGGGATATCAATGGCTCTGGAGGGAGGAGGCCACACTTCAAGGGGACGTAATACCCATACAAACAGTCGCTGGAGAGAATGCCGTGGGCCGCTCCACAAACACATTCAAGAGGACGAGATGCTTTCAATGAAGAGACAATTGACTTAGTTAACACTGCCCAAGAACTGCGCTCTGACTGATATACTTCCTTTAATCGGCAGAGCTGTTGTGAAGTCCGAAAAAAATGTCCTTTTTCTGTTTAATTAATTTGAAGACATGGCACCAAAGTTTGCTAAGACATAAAACGTTCAAGCATATTTCCTGTAAGGAAGTGATTGTGCTGTTTTTTGCCTTTTTTCATCTGAGAAAACAAAGAATTTGATTTATTTTATCCATTTTCAAAGAGGTATTAAACACAAGCACTCGTGACCAATCAGAATTTCATTTCACAGTGTGTGTGCGCTAAGAAGGATTAAACATTTGGGGAAATTACTAAAGTACTGTAGCTGATTCACCATTCAATTTGGACTTTAGAAAATAAAGAAGGAAAAATGAAAGAGAACAAGAAAGCGGGGAGGTGGGTAAAAACAGGTCCAGGCGTAGCAAAAGCCATGGTCAGGGGTTTAAGAAATTAGCAATGCTCAACTGGAACGGAAGTACCGCAACAGGACCTCCACACCAAAGGTCCTCTAATCATATGTAACATCTACCATTGGAACGTAGTGGAAGGACTTTACAATAAGCTTAACCCCAACTTTTATTTTACGCCCAGCAGGCTCTTCCCTCCATGTTGTGCACTTTGAACACTATTTTGTTATTCTGATTTCACTCAGGCTCCTAATCCACATCTCCCTGTTTCCCAATAAAACGCTGCCGGTCTCAAAGCTTTCAAATTTCACTCTCAACCCCTCATGTAGTCTTATAGAACTCTCCGGTCCTTCAAACAAATGAGCTCATCGAGGAACGAAAGTTAGCGTTTCATTATTTTGCCACCAGGTCCTAGCCTAGTTCTCTTTAACACTAAAACTAACCCTGCTCCTCTCCACTTTCATTTTCCATTTCATCCCCCATCTGCAGTCACACATCATATAGTGGACAGACTGCTTTAATTAGATACACACCGTACTTATCATATAGCAAGCCATTTTTGGGCCTAGTGGGCTGGCTGGTGCAGACGTGGGAAGGGACTAGGGGGGCCTGGCCTTGAATTACTTTGGCTCTGTACATAATTCTCCCTCAATGGGCTGCTCCATTCCACAGAAAGGGCTTGAAAAGGAGACACAGAGTTCGATTGCTCAATATTCATCTACATTTTTCCCCTGGATGGGCACAATATGGCGGGCTTAATTAACTTTTCTCAAAGGTGAAGCAGTGCGCACCATCTGCTGTGAGACAATCACGTTTCTATGCCTCTGCCAATAATCCCGTTACCCCTTTTAAGAACAGGGGAGCGGGGAAAAGTGAAAGAGAGAGTGCGAGAGAGAGATAAACTCAGAAAACAAAACAGTAGGATCCCGAAAATCATGGAGTCATGTGAGACATTTAGCATCCGCTCTGCACGAGAAACACCACCTTCTCCTGAACTCTGTCTTTTGCTTCTTTCTATTTTTTTTTTAAACAAAATCCTGCCTTGGGTCCTAGAGCACTGAATCTGCTGAGTGGTAATTACTGTAAAATGCTCTTTTGCCTGCACAACTTATTTAATTCAGTATGTGTCATGCTCTAGAGCTCAGTTGCATGTGCAGGATTTTCAGAGATTTTCCTCATTTTCCTTATTTTAAGATAACTGATGCCTAATATTATCTTCAAGACAGATAAAATATTTCGAAAAGCGTCAGCTCCACATAATTCCTTAATAAATCTCAAGGACCACACAACGCAATCAAGGGCCAAGTGAACTTGCCCCAAAGCGGGGTCATTATTTGATCTTTGTGGATCTTAATCTGATTAAGTCATTGTGGAGGTAAACTTCAGACCCAATCTTGTTAGCAGCTGGCCCAGATGGATTACGAAGGCCAGTGAGCTGGAAAATGAACTGAGCAGTTCAGCTTTGGACTTGCTCTCTTTCAACATCTTCTTGGCCTCTTCTTCTGCGCCTTCTGCTCTCCTTTCTGCTGGCCCTTCAAACGAGATATTATCCCCAGCTTCTGCACTTGCATGAGCCCATGACGCTTTTCTTCTCCTCCATCTATGATGTCTTAGTTAAGCGCAGACAATGACAAAGAGAGCCCAGCCCTTTCTCTAAGGTCCGGATTCCAAGACGTCGCTGGCACAATTTGACCGAAACTTGCACCGGTTAACCCTTAAGGCCGGTGGAAGTATGCGGCGAGGATTCGCCCACTCGTTCGTAAATGGACAGAGTTTTTCTCTCTTTCTCTCTTTCTTTTTATTCCTTAAATTATGCAAATGCTTAAGATGTGTGGTCTGGCTGAAGACACTCGCAGTTTTGCTTGTGGTCTTCTCGTGGCATTGAGTGCTTTTACAGTGAATGCACACCACAGTCTAAAGCACAAAAAGTGCCCTTTAAGGCTGAAAAGAGTTCAAAGCATTCAAAAGACAAAGAGGACTAAGCTGGGATTTTTTATGTACACTGAAAAGAAGAATAAGATATAAGTTCTTTATTGCTGCCCGTTATGACACTGGCTCCCGAATCAAAGCATTATGCTCGAACATAAAGGCTCCTGAAATTTTCTCTTGCGCACCATATGCAAAGAAGAAACAGCGAACGATTTAGACAGGCTGCCATTTTGTTACACGAACTTCTGAATGCTCTTTTTGACACTCCATTGAGGGAACAAGGAATTCAAAAGAGGTTATATTCGATCAGGTTTTCTGCCTCAATAGGTTATAATCAGTGCTAAAGTATTGAGCACAACACAGTGTGGAGAGCCTCTAAGAGCCTTAATCAGGAGGTTTTTCTCACTCTTATCGCCTCCCATACGGGGCTAACCACGCACTGAAGTGCTCCCTTCTATTGATTATCTGGATGGGAATTTAAATATTAATACTCTGGCCAGGCCTGCTAGGCACTCGCTCATCGGTTGTGTTTCATGGCAGAGCACTCATTCCCCAGATTAAAAGCAGTCCTAGGTTTTGCTTTCTTTCAGTCTTTTTTTAAAGAGCAATCCTGATCTCTTTTGAGAGCGGGAGGGAAGAAACTTCAAGGGTGAGCCGTGTGGAGAAATGGGACTCTACAGCAATTTCAAAGGAGAGGACTCTCCTCCAGGCTTGATCTACTAACGATGCAAGAATCACACACTGGTCATTTAGCCACTGCAGAGAAAAAGAGAGAGGGAACACTTGGATTTACCAATCACACCTCCTAAAAGAGGGGAAAATGCTTTCGAATCTTCACTTTGGAATCATTGCGTATCTCTTCAGTTGAGTGTGCAACAAAATTAAAAAATAGTATTCCGCTTTAGAGATCATCCAATGAACTATAAATCCATTGGTGCATTTGGTTTCTTTATTCTTTTGCCAGGGAGGGCAGTATTACATGAGCAGTTTGGGTAGATCTGTGCAATAGGAGCCTGCCCCCGTGCAATGCTCTTTTGATTTGTGTGCTTCAGAGACATTAACCCGTGGAGCTTTAGCCAACCAACCCATTAGATTTAAGGGCAGTCTTGCCCCCAGGGTTTGCTTGCACACAACGGGGACAGAAACATGTTTACATCAACCTTGGTGTGGGACTGCCACTTGGTCATCCCCGGCTCACATACACAAACGCAGAAACAGAGAAACGTTCTGGCCCCATTTGACATAAAATAAGCAAGATGCCACAGAAAATATAACTCCTGTACCAAACCAACTTACAACAAATTCAAAGATCAGGATTGTTTTTTTTTTTATGTTATACTTTTAGTTGCATCTCCTCACTTTAGCAT
>NPDK01027325.1:5496-17488 GCA_013461565.1 Labeo gonius
AAAATTAAAGAAAAGAAAAATCACTCATAAAGCATTGCATATAACTTACAGTGGAGTTGGTTGTGCTACTTTCAATCATCTTTTATTTGTGTGTATCTGAACATTTTATCAAAGATAAAATAAAATGTTTATGTAAGTGTTCACATTTTTAATCGGTGTTACACTCTTAATAATAAAGGTGCTTCACGATGAGAACCTTTTTGGTTTAAATGGTTCCATAAAGAACCTTTAACTTCTTCAGATTATAAAAAGGTAAAAAAGAGATGGTTCTTTAAAGAACCTTTGAATTAATGTTTCTTTGTGGAACCAAAAATGGTTGTTCTATGGCATCGCAGCGAAGAACCATTTAAAGCACCTTTATTTTTATGTTGTTGTATTGTAGCATTTTTTTCCCAATTACATTCACAATCCTTCATGAGACTGTAGCTCTAAAAGTCTATATCAGAGTTTTTTCATGATTTTCTGGATACCTTTGTCCTTTTTTTTTTGATTGTCAAATACTTTTTTGCTTCAAATCCAATTTGAAAGTTTGTAATATTATGATCATCTTGGAGCTGGTTGTTTTGGTTCACTCTTTAAATTTTCCCAGGGAAACATGTCTCATATTTCACTTTGCTACACTGAAAGAAGAGGAGAAGAATTTGCTTAAGAGATTACATGAACTATAACACTGTAGCAGCCCTAACAGTGCTCTAATGTGTCTTGAAATGGCAAAAGATAATACTAATGAGTCGAAAGTTCAATATGCATTAGAGTATTAACAGCATCACATCTTGTTTCAGTTTCTGACAGTTAGGGGCATTTCTAAACTGGAGTGCTTCTAACCTACTTTTTTGTTTGTTTGTTTTGTTTTTGGTTGGGTTGAGCTTGGAACGTCTGTCTGCGCCTGGATCAGGTTTCAGAGTGTCAAAGTTTCTTCATGCAAAGGTCAAAGCCTTAGGGATTCAATTTTGTAAAAAGAAAAAAAAAAGGAAGAGAACAGGAAGGACTAATTCTTGAAACTTTTAGGACGTAGCTGTTGATAGTGCCCCATCAGCACGCCCCATCAACATAATGACACTGCATTTTATCCACAATTCACCACAGTTAAATAGCAAATAGTATTAGCATAAGGATTTTTAAGGATTTGAAAAGTCCACTTTAGACAACTCTAAGTAACTTGATGCAAATGCATATCAATTAGCTGTCATTAGTGCATTAGTAGATTGTCTGCTAACACTTTATTTTGATGCTCCAACAACAGGCATTCTATTGACTATAAGTAATTTTGCATCTACATATCAGCTTATACTAACCCTAACTATAAACCTAAAAACTAATAATACTAATCACTAATAAAAGTTAGGTGGCATTCCAAAATTACTTTACTAGTAAGCAGAATGTCTAAAGAGCACTATGAAATATCAACAGTACCATCACACAATAATCTCAGATCCTACGGTAGATCTTTGTTAAAAGGTTTATAAAAATATAAAACTTTCTATGTGTATGGGATTTTGCGCTCTAATGAACTATGCTACACCTGGCAGGAAAACTGCAACCATGAACTGTTAATCACCTAAAGCCTACTTGTAGACCTGGTCTTCATACTCTTTAATCAAAAAATGATAAGACGTTCTTATGAAACAGACTCTTTACAAAGCTAAATTAAGGCTGTTCTAAAATTCTGAATAACAATGTAATGCAGAATAAATGCCAGAATAAATTGTGCCTGTTCTGACCAACATCAACATCTAGTTTTAAAGTTTGCAGCTGTAATTTTAGTGCAAAAGCATTTATGCCACCTCTGATCAGCCTGTCTAAAAGACACCTTAACGCAACTTTAGGAGCACTTATATGCCACCTTACTGTATACTATATACTGCATCTTTCAGCCTCATTGTCTTAGAGAGCATGATCTCAGTAATACCTGGACCCTTGACACTGTTACACAGGTTGTTTGTCAGGTCGTCTACGATGTCCAGCAGGAAGGAGAAGTCAGCCACATTGTACATGTGGATGTCATCGGGGTCGGAAGCGATGGTTCTCAGCTCATTCTCATCTGCGTTCTTTACACCTGGAGATCAAAACCAAAGCCAAATTGAGCTCAGTAGAGTGTCTTACACTGACCATTCATATCAGAGCAAGTCTTTATGACTGTAAGCAGAAACCAGTTCTCACCAATGGCGTACAGCTCAATGCCCTGGTCACGTAGGTTCTGAGAGTTGACCACGATGTCATCCTGAGACTTGCCATCAGTAACCAGGACACCGATCTTCCGAGAGTTTGGACGCATTCCAACATTAGCCTTGAAATTGTTCTGAAGGATGTAGTTTAAAGCAAGGCCTGTGAAATCAGAGAATATCAGAAATTTCAGTCTAAATATACAATAAGGCCTCTAAATGATCAACATGATAAAAACTTGTTGTACTTTTTGTCTACTACATGCCTTCTGTTAGTCAAAGGTCTTTTAGTATAATTGTACAAATGGTACCTTCATCTCGTGCTTCATGCGTTTTTTGCTGTGAAGTATTTTTGTTTTAAACATAAAAATTAATTTGATATTGTTAGTAATATTTCAAGACGAACATTTACTACACCAAAGCAGCTTAGCTTTACTTGATTACCCAGACATAATTTTTGTCGAAAAATCATGTTCAAATGATATTCAAGCTGCATCAGCAATGATTTGTGCGAACATAGATGCATTTATGTAAATCGCCGGGCACATTTCCATTTAAAATGAAAGTTACGTTAATCCTCTGCATCTTCAGCGACTCAGATGTTGGGAGTAAATGATCAATTCTATGATCATTATTACAGCCAATAACAGAACACCTCAATTGCTCAATCGGAGATATTCTTTTCTTCCCCTGCACCGGAGTTGACACAATGGCCAGATTGTTACAGCTCAGTCAGGGTTGGTCTAAGGTAAGACAGTCATGCCAATCACCTATCGTGGGAGCTGCCTTTGTCGGTGTTGGAGAAAGCTGAGAATGGCTTGATTTGAAAAAGGGGATATTTCTTATAAAGAATACAAAAATACCAATGGGTGGATTTTTATCATCATAGGGTGGTTGTGTACACACACTGCCAACACACATTTATGTTCAAACAACATGTAAAAGGGAGTTTTGCATCAGATGACCCCTTTAAATATTCTCTAAAGACTCAATAAACTGTTCTTTTTTTTCTAAGTGACAACATGACAAGTAGAAGATAAACTTTTCATACAAACTTCAGGATTTCAGCACAAATGAAGTTTGTTTAGTCTGACAATTTAGATGAGAATAAAATATGACACACCAGTCAGAGTGTTTCCTCCTTTGTAAGGTAGATTGGCCACAGCATCCAGCAGCTCTTTTCTGGTTCTGTGGGAGTTTAGGTGCCACTCAGTCTTAGGGTCTCCGCTATATTGTGCCAGACCTATAAATCGACAAATACAGTGTTCATAATTACACCCAGAAGAAGATGCCAATGCTCAGATGCTTCTCTTTCATAGTATTTTCTCTTAGATATTTATCCTAAAATGTTTGAAGAGAAATAAAACATTAATGAGAAACAAATGAGTGAACATTTGGCATACAGTGAGAGTACAGGGCTACAAGATACATGTGCATTCCAGATCATAGACTTTTAAGAGAAATTTTAAGAGAACTGATGAGGTTATACTGAGATCTGACTTTTGATTGCACAATGTAGTGTCTTGGATTACTCAAAGTTGAAACGTGCTTCTGAAACTCTACAGCACATAAGCAAGTCTTTATCTCTGGAGAAACAACCAAGAAACATTATACTGGAGAGAGAACTCAAGAGACTAGGCGATTGTGATTTCTCTTTCCTATGTATGGCACTATTCTGGGTCTGCTCTCTAATATGGGATTCAGGGTAAATTTCTCTTACCAATCTGGACACGATCCGGCCCGATGTCAAAGGAACCCACCATGCGACCAATGAAAGCCCTTATGGTCTTGAAGTTCAGACGACCAATGCTCCAAGATCCATCAACAAGCAGGATAATATCAGCCTGGGCTGTGGTTTTGCACTTTACTTCTGTTTGACCAGGGAACAATTTAATCAGTCAGTTATTTATCATAAAAGTAATAATAATAATAATAATTAAAATGAGTATTAATCAGATGTAAACATGAAAATGGATTGTGATTTGTGATGAAGGATCAGAATTTAGACATTCAGACTCAAGAGTTTAGACTTGGACACACAAAACATTCACACAGTCATGCAAAGCATGACAAAAGTCTTTATTTGGTATTTTGAAACACATTTTTTACATATTATTTTAAATAACATCTTTAAACGATAAACTCCATTTCTGTAAGAGATGTCTTTGTCTGTGTCCCATCTTGCTGTCTTCCCAGACACCTGAATAAAGAGAAAAGAGAGGGAAAGTCCCGCCCGTCTGGCCCTGCTTAAAGAGAACATGTTGCATAATTGTCTGATTTATGGGTCATTCCCTCAAGAATGAAAAAAGCATTGATGGATAACATTCAGTGGATATGATCAGCTAATATTATAAAATGCTGAGGTTATTATGTTTATGAAATGTGTTATCAAGACACATACCTGTGTGGGAATTTCTTAGTAGCAATAAAACAAATTATCTAAGGCTTTAAAAGAGATTTATTAGACAAACAGGTGCTTATCCTCAATTGTAATGTGGAATTCTCACATTTAAATTACGACCGCCAGTGCCTTAAACACTAAAGCCAGGAACATACTTTAGGGAAGTAAGCAAACACAGATGTATATTGGTCAATGCATTGCACACACACAATCTGCAAGCAAAACTAATGTATGAGACAACTTAAATATGCTTTAAATTAAACACTTCACATCTAACAAGCTAATGATTGCAATCAAGAGTCAGTAATCATCCCTCTCCACATTTTTAGAAAGCCACTGTGAAATGTTCTCTTTAATGGAAGATGAATAATAAATGTCAGTGAATAACTGAAAGGATCTACCACAGTACAGACGCAGTATAGGTGGGCTCCCTAAAACATGTCCAGGCTGCTTAGTTTGGGTCAGTAGGATTTTTAAAATGTTTTTGGAAGGGGTCTCTTATGCTCACCAGCCCTTTATTTGATCAAAAACACAGTAAAACAGTAATATTATGAAATATTTTCACAATTATTTTTACAATTATTACAATTTTCTACTCCAATATATTTTAATCCCGTGACACAAAGCTGAATTTTCAGCATCGTTACTCCAGTTTTCAGTGTCACATGATCCTACCATTTCTAATTATGTTGAAAGCAGCTTTTGCTGCTTAAAATACTTGTGTAAACTTTGAAAAACAGAACATTTGAAAGAACAGATTTTTTTAATAGAATTTTTTTGTAAAATGATAAATGTCTTTAACGTTACTTTTGATCAATTTAATGTGTCTTTGCTGAATAGAAGTATTAATTTAATTCCAAAAAAAATTACTTCTGAATGCTAGTGTATATGTTTACACATAGTGGAGCCAAAATGTTAAAGACAATATTGAAGATCTGTCATCAAGAATCTAATTTATGCTGAGATTTAAAACAATTAAAGAAAAAAACTGTTACAAACAGTTAAAAACACAGATACAACTTTTGCTTTTAATAGCGTATTAATAGGTAGTCAATTTAAAAGTTAACTAATGTAGTTAACTAAGGTTAATAGAACCTCATTGTTAACTTATATATCCTGTATTTTAACTACGACTTTTGGAGCCAGTGTAAACCTTGCACCAATATTTTCACAGAATAAGCCAAAAAACCACAGCATTGTCACTGATGTACTTTTTTGTTAGTGCCTTTCGCATGAAAATGACAAGCTGCGCATTACACCTCAGAGCTCTTGTCTGGGAATGTTTGCCTTTCCCTCTCCTGCTGGTGTCGGTCGGCCGACCCTCACCATCGGATCTGTTTCCAATTAGGAGCAACATTCCAGACCAGGGTCAGTCGATCATGTGCAAAGCCTTCATTTTGTATGTCACTTTTTTCCTAACCAAGTTGTAAAGCATTAGTAATTGTGAGCAGAAAATCTTTCTCGCTCTTGAAATTCAAGAGTCCTTCCATGCGACGGCAGAGACATGGCTACCATGTGGCGCAGTCACCCTGTCTGCTCTTTCACAACACAATTAGCTGTGCTGAAAGGTATTTGCCATTACTCAAAGCACCAGACTGCGGCCTACTATTCCGATTCAAAACTGACAAGGAAATTATGCTTTGTTATAAATGGACTCGCTAAATGCACAGCAGACGCTACTGATTTGTTCCATATATCTTATGTTACAAAATGAATGGTGCATGCTAAATGTTTTGGAACTCAAGTAACTTTCTACATATTGAGCTGAACACTCTGCAGTAACATGAGATCTGACTGGTTTATTTGGGAGGGGTGAAGTACCTAAGTCAGAGTGAGAGTAGGTTTTTATTAATCTTACCTGGAGTTTCAAAGTCTGGAAAATCAGGGGCGTCAGAGAGGGTGGTCTTCTCCTCTCCAGCCAGTGGCATACTCTCTCCTCCATCAAACATACCAGACACACTCACTGAATACTTAGTACCGGCCCTGAGATGAGAGCAGCACAAATCAGTCAACAATCTCATCTATCAACCTCAAAAGGCTAATAGATCACAATGCAATGGTTTTCATTACAGGAACGGCCACCTGGAGGGCAAAACAAGGCTTTCTCTACTGTCCACTAGCTATTTTGTACTCATATACTAAGACTTGGTGATGCATTGGTGATGCATACTATATACATGCAAACACTCAGAATACAAAAACAGCATGCTAAATTGCATGTTAAATATTTTCCTTTAGAAAACTATTATAATGAAATGCTTAATGTGACTTAATGCTTTAACACAGTGGAATTAGAAAACCAAACTGAGCACACACCTTATTAATAAAACATAATGGCCCTCATTTATGAAACGAACATACGACAGAATATTGGACGTATGGTCGTTTCTATGCAAAATTTGGGATTTATCAATATGGATGTGAGTGTTGTCTACGATCAAATCTCACGTCAGGTTTGAGCTTGTGTACGCAAGTTTTTGAGTTAGCCTGAATGTGCGTGCAGCATAGAGAATTTAGGAGAATTGTATAATAACAGCATTTTGTTCATTTAGATTATTTTCCTTTTAGATTATCACATCACCTGCCTGCCACATTTTGGTGAACGTAGAAAAACAGAAATTATAAAAGGAATAAAATAAATAGGGCTAGCCTACACAAAATATATTTATCTTAAATAATTAACAGATTATCAAAAGAAAAAAAAACTCTGCGACAAGTATAGGCCACTTTCGTTTTGTGACACTCTTAATGCGTTTTATTTGTTATATATTCACTTTATTAAATGTAACTGATCGCGCAGGCACCTCATGCGCCAAACACACAAATTTCATCATTGCTAACTTGACATTTTAGCCATTAATCAAACTAAAATGCAGGCAAGCAAACATAAAAGTTACACTGATCAATTTAAAAGGTCCGCTGTAAAATCAGCATCCACCGCCAAAATAAACTTTTTTACACATGTGAAGGACGATTTACGTGAATACTGGAACACAAGCGAAGTATAAAGACTTGTTTACATCATGGATAATAGTTTTTTGTTTATGTCTAAATATTTTTATTTTGCATTTCAACAACATCATGGACAATAGTTTAGCAACCAAATGTTACAGGGCAAAAAATGGAAACATTTGAATGTCGATGAGAGGCTTGTGAGCCCAATGCTGTTTAGTTTCGCTTTACTCATTTATTCATTTTAGCTTGACATTTGTATTCTGTTTTCACTAGCCTAATTTGCGTTTTACTTTATAGTTTAATATAAAATTTTATAGCTACTCATTTTTCATTCTTGTTCTGTAATACCGTTCAGTTTGAAAGGTTTCTTGTGGATTAAGGAGAACTAAATAGGCTATAATGTTTAGAAATGTTTCGTTATATTTATTGGTATTTAAAATACATACTGTATAAATTAATGCTATTGTTTGCAAATGTAAGGTTAAAGGGTGTTTTCTCTTTCATAAGTTTACTTCCTTTTTGGCCGGGTTTCATTTCTCCGTGTCGTAAACTCTAGGGGCAAGGCTCCTGAATTGGGGTGTGATATTTAAATGACAATTGTTTTTAGCCTCCACATTTATCAAGTACGATCATTTGTACGATGCCATTGGCAGCATACAAATGTTTTGTATGTTGATTTGTGCTTTCGGATCTGCGCTCGTTTCTACGTTAGATTGATAAATGAGGCCCAATATGTACAGGCAAGCAGATGAACCCAGAATATAAAAAAAGAGTGCCTTCCCATAGATAACCATTATAAAGAAAACGCACGTAATGTGCAATTTAGCGTGTTGCATTCATATTTTGTGATTAACTGCAGTTTGATCTTTTAATATCACTGCATTAATTTATCAATTATCAAACACACATAATTCAGCTATAAGCAGCTCTACAGAACTCAACTGTGTCATTATTCAGCTCAATTTAGTTCAATGTTGATTCAGTTCAGTTCAATAACAGTGTCGATGTTGCATATTTTGGCCTACAGGTCTTTATGACTGAAAACTACCATTAACATGTTTTAAGAAGGTAGATGTGGCCCATTTCACATTCACATTAAAGGTGTTTATAGGCCCTATCTTCAGTGTTTAACAGATGTGTAACAGTGTGTTACATTTTTCATGTGTCTGCACTGGCGTCTCGTACCTTAGCTCCTCCAGAACCACTGTGTTGTCATAGGGGCCTACTAGTAACTCTCCCAGGTCCATGTCCTCCCCAGTGGGATGGAAGGTGACCTTGTAGCCCTTCACATCCCCAGGAGCAGGATCCCAGGTCACCCTAAAACTGGTTTTAGTGGGCTCTGAAGTTTGCAGGTTCCTGGGAGCTTTATATAGAGACACTGCAGAGATAATAAAAAGTGTCAAATTAGACGACAAAGAGCACGAACACGTTCACAGTCAAACAGCTTAAACCTAAACAACTTCTCAAGTGAAGTTGTCAAATATCTGCTATTAACTTACATGTGGTTCCTACTCCTTGTCTTGCTCTACCATCACCAAACTTGTAGACGGGAACGACTGTGATATCGTAAGTGGTCTGGGGCTGCAGCCGTCTCAGGACTAAAGTGTTAGTGCCTCCTGGTGCTTTGGAGGCCAACTGGCGTGTATCACCCTGAGGTTTATACGTCACCCTATAGTTGACAACATTGCCAGGTGCTGGTTGCCATGTCACCCGCATGGTCCTCTCTGTTTCTTCTGAAACCATAAGAACTCTGGCAGCGGCCGACACTGTTGGGGAGATAAATGAAAGACAATGTCCATTAAATGTTGGACTGATTCCACCACATTTCCTAGGGGTCGGGAAAACCAAACCATCTGAATAAAGAGAGTTTGTCTGCCAAGATAGTCTTGATCCGACATAGTTCACGGATCTCCAAACCGGGTGAAACCAGACATGCCGAAATGGTTGTACGTCATGCATAACACAGACTCTCTGCAATGCTCTGTGCAATGTTCTCTTTTTATGCCGTGACTGGAGTGTTTTTACACAAGAAGGAAAGGAATGAATTGTCCACTTTAATTGTCCTACGGAACACTTTCAGATGGAGAGACCTTTTACAAACTGGGATTTTTATGGGTGGAAAACAACATTTCCAAGTTTTCAAAGAATCCCTGTTCCAAAAGGACACCCTGTATTAGTGCTGATATTGAAGGAGGTAAGGAGTAGAGTGATGGCAGACATAAAATGTAGCCACCTGAGCCAGAAGACTGGTTTCGGCTCAACTGCTGGACTTTATAGATGACAGACAATAAATAAACAGCCAGACAGCAGGATAACCAATTACAAATTTACAGCACGCTTAACCAGTTCTAAACTGGAGTGAGTTGCTCCATTAAATAGGAGGATGCAGTAAGTGCTGGAGAGTGTGTTGAAATCCTGCATCCCTTGATAATAGAGAGCATGTGTAAATCATTAAATCAGCCACTACACACAGTCCATACACTACACCATATGCTACAATAGCCCACAGCAAAGGTATTTCAGAGGAAACGGTGGCAATGACGCAAACCCTCGGCAATGACGTTCTGCCCCCATTTGGTGTTGAGCTTATGAAAGGAAATGGAAGTCAGTCTTTCACTTTTTCCACATCAGAATGAATACTGAGACATTTCTGCTTAAGAGCTTTTGTTTCCAACATATTGCAGAGACCATGTCATTATGTTGCAGAGTTTTAAAGCAGACACTAAACTCGAGAATTGATTTTAACATTTTCTGAAGAAAATGTAAGTGATGCTTGTGTCAAAATGCTAAACTTGGTAGGGTGTTGCGAGTGGGTGCCAAGATGTTCAAATTGCATATTTCATATTTCTGGGTGTTCCAAAGATGCAGTGTCATTTCAAAATCTCAGCAAAACTTAGCAAACAAAAAAGTGCCTTGTGTCAAATGACGCTATCTGTTGATTCACTTGACCAACTTTAACATGAGTAAAATTTGCTTCACCCTCACTTACAGATTCCTGTTGAAAATTACTGGATTTCTTCTGAAATTCTAATGAGCTAAGGTCAGTGTGACCACACCTGTAGTGACTGCTAAGCAGTTGCTCACTGGTCTGTATGATATTCTGGTCTCTGGATATGGCTTGGGTGTAAGTCTATGGGATTTTTGTTCCATCATTCATGTCCTCAAAAAATAACTGAACAAAGTTATGTGGCTTCTACATATATTATTTTATTTGCTAGTAGCTGAATTGTGTTGAGTTTCATTTTAAATTTTGTGCAACTGGTTCAGATTGGTTGGGCAGATACTGCAGGTTTATGTGCATGTCAGTGGAATATTCTGACATTATATACATCATATCAAGTTTTTTTCCCTCTCTGGGGTAGGTTACCTTAGAACGAAAGGCCCACCTCAGACAAACAGAGCGAGGTAAAGAGAGTTTGGTCATATGCTGGATTCATTATGCAGGCGGGAATGGACTTACCATCTGTGGTCTCCTCTCCATGCAGCGGTTCCCCCTCCTTACTGGTGTAGGCAGCATAGACAGAAACCTTGTAGCGGGTCTCTGGTGACAGCCCATCCAGAACAGTGGTGGTTGTGTCCCCACGGACACTTTTCTCTCCAGCTTCCTCCGAAAAGAGGGATTTCCAGGTGACCCGATAAAGGCGGACATTGCCAGGGGCGGCGGTCCAGGATGCTACAAAACTGCTCTCAGTGACATCTGAAGTAACCAGATTCGTAGGTGAACCAAGCTCTAAATGATTGAGAAAAAAGACACACAAGCTTTAAAAGCAGATCATGTTACATGCAAAAACTCATTAAGTTTGGTAACAGATTCACCACACTTCCCTTAAAACAGGCCACACTGGTTAACTGGTCACCCAGCCTGGCCAAGCTGGTTAGGCAGCCATGTATTAAAGGTTTCTGACACCTTTTCATACTGGATAACACACTTGCCAATCTCCTGATCCAGTTAAAGCCAGTTTGGTCAGGCTTAGATACTAATTAGACCTACTATATCGAACAAAATACTGTAGGTGGGTTTAACCAGGCTACATTGGTTAACTTGTATCCCAGTCTGGCCAAGCCTGTTAGACAGGTGTGTCTTGATGGTTTTAAAGGGTTTCTGACAGCTAGTCAGACTGAGAGCCCTGGTGAAAAATTCAGCATAAACCAGCATGAATTCCATGTTGGTCCAGGCTGGTTTATGCTGGTTAGAGCTGGTATAGTTCTTGTGTAACTGATGGACCAGCATAGTCATGCAGTTCTCAAGCAAAACTGAGTAGCTGGTTCTCCTGCTTCCCATACTTGGGACAAGCAAACCAAAAAGCAGCATCCCATGCTGGCCCCAGCATGCAAAACATACTTTATGCTGGTGACCAGCAAAGCTGGATTTTCAGCAGGGAGATCAACTTTCTAGGGCAGGCTTGGAGATTGATTAGACCAAATAAGACCAGCAAACATACTGAAGATGGGATTTTTTTAGGTTATCAAAAAA
>NPDK01027997.1:0-10485 GCA_013461565.1 Labeo gonius
GGAGATCGCTTTTTGCTGGACAGTATATATACTATGCACAGTGGGGTTCAAAATCCAGTTTTGCATGTTTCCAATTTTATACTTTTTTTCTTTGAAAAATATTTTATCAGCTTAAGAATTTGAGCAAAAATCAGTTTTCACTTTGTGTTTCGTTTGCTTTAAAAACAGCAGCAGTTGAGCTGCAGGAACTCACTTACAGACTTGATAGTCATGATTTGAGATGATTCAAAACAGGGTTATTATAGTTGACTAAAACTAGAAGCATAAACATGTTTTGTGGCTTGAATAAAATAAATGTTAACTTAAAGATAAATAACTCAAGCTTATTTATATCATCTAGTTTCCAAGGCAGCATTTTTCATTGTAGCTGAACTTCTTTGTCATAGTGTTTAGTTTCATTTATTTTTCATAAAGTTTGTTTATTTCCACATCTAAATTGGATTTAATTTCTCAGACTTTTGAACCTCACTGCAAATGCTATAATTATTAGAGCTGTCAAAGGGTAAAAGTAATTAATCTCAATTAACCAGTAGACTTTTTGTAGTTAACACAGTTGCAATTAGCTAAAGTTTTCCTCTAAATACACGCAGCAAGTACTTCATTAACTGCACATTCACACTGCTCTATAATCAAACTTCTAATTAGCCAGTTTTAATGCCGACTCACTGCATGAAAACATGCACACATGGTCAAGAGGTTCAAACATCAGAAATAGCCAAGAAATGTCACTTAGACCGTGAAGTGATTGTAGGTGCCAGATGGGGTTACAGTGTCTGGGGAAGTGCTGATCTCCTGGGATTTTCACACACAGCGGTCTCTAGAGTTTCCAGAAAGTGGTGTGAAATCTTAAAAGCACCCAGTGAGCGGCCAGTTCTCTGGGTGAAAAGTCCTTGTCAATGAGAGGTCGGAGGAGAATGGGCACACTGGTTCAAGCTGACAGGAAGATGAAGTAACTGAAATAACCACACGTTACTGTGCTGTGCAGGCGAGAACGTTTGAATGCACAGCACGTCCACCCTTGAACTGGATGGGTTATAACAACAGAGGAGCACATCAGGTTTCACAACATAAATCCATAGATCCGTTTTGCCTAGTGTCAGTGGATCAGGCTGATGGAAAAGTTTTAATACAAACTGAGCATTGTTTGAACGGCACAGCCTACTTGAGTGTTGCTGCCAGTCAGCACCGCCTCTGATCGAATTGTGTTTTCTGTAGAAGCTATTTTTTAAATGCACATGTGAGTTCAATCTCATTCAATGAACGTGTCCACCAGTTTCTAACAAAACAAAACTCTCCATAGGTGGAGATCTTGTCAAAAAATGACTATAATCTTAATAGATTGCCTCCAGCACCTTGTTGAATCCTTGCTTTTAAGAATTCAGGTATTTACGTTGGTGAATTCTGCAAATGCTGAATAGCCAATGTTATATTGCATGCTATGCATTATATCAGTACATGTGTTCCCTGGGAATTGGAACTGCTTATTTTGCATTGATAGCGCCATGCTGACTGGTGAATTTACAGGAATTAATGAGGTGGCCACAGACTAAATCTAGAGTGTACTGTATATTTCACTGTATTTTATATATTGGGCATTGCATTTACATTTAGTCATTTAACAGATGCTTTTTATCCAAAGAGACATAAAAATGAGGACAATGGAAGCAATCAAAATCGACAAAAGAGCAATGATATGCAAGTGCTATGACAAGTCTCAGTTATCTTAACGCAGTACACGTAGCAAGGTTTTTTTAAAGGGGTGGTTGACTGGGTTTTTTCTATGCTTGATTGTGTGCAGTCTAATAAATAAAAAGAAAGCAGAATAGAAAAAGATTAGAGAAGCTAGTGTTAGTTGTTTTTAAAGAAAACAAGTAGTAATAGAATGCAAGTCTAAAAGGGGCAATTTTTTTAAAGAATAGAATTACAATAGGTCAAATAAAGATGGAAGAGATGTGTTTTTTTGGTGACACTTAGCTTAGGGACCTATTTTCACTACTGACTAGTTGCTTATTAGCATGTATTACTAGTATGCTGGCTGTTTATTAGTACTTCCAAAGCACTTTTTAAAAAAAAAAAAAGATTTATTTTTTGGCATTTTGCCTTTATTACATACAGGACATATCAGAAAGCTATCGAAGCCGACACAAAGCACATTTTAACGCCTTATTCTGCATGACCGTATTTCAGATCTCACCCCCATGTCATCAAAGATGTTAATGTCTTTCTTTCTTCATTCGAAAAGAAATTAAGATTTTTGAGGAAAACATTACAGGATTTTTCTCCTTATGGTGGACTTCAGTGGTGGTCAAGTCCAAATTGCAGAAAACTCTTTCTCATTTTCTACTGCAACATGACTGCTTGACTGCGTAATATGTGAAGTTGAGCCAGTGCAAAACAAGCATTTGTGCTTAAAGTATATACATTTTATTTTTTTAAGTAAATGACAGATAGTTATTCCTCTGCTGGGATTGTGTAAAGCTCTTTGAAGCTGCATTGAAACTGCAATTTGGACCTTCAACCCATTGATCCCCATTGATGTTCACTATATGGAGAAAAATCCTGGAATGTTTTCCTCAAAAATCTTTTTTTTTTCGACTAAAGAAAGAAAGACATGAACATTTTGGATGACATGAGGAGAGGGAAAAATGACCAGAACACTTTTGTTCTGCAAGTCTTCCAAGTCTTCTAAAGAGACATTATTGCTGTTTGTGGTGAATGCATGTGCCTGGACTTTAAATGGATAGACAAAAATAATGAAAGAATATCTTCATTCGTGTTTAGAAGAGGAACAAAAGTCTTCTGGGCTTGGAAAAACATCAGGATGAGTAAATGATGACCAATTTTTGGCTAAACTATCCCTTTATAATGTTGGGCCCTGTGTTGCAGGTCTGCTAAGCAGGATGTGGATGATGAATACAGTGTTCAGGCGGGACAGACCAGCTCCCAGTCTTACTATGGAGTGGCCCATGCAGTCATAGAGAGGGTGGATAAACAGTCCACCCTGCTGATCAATGGGACCCTCAAACAGTACCAGGTAAAGCAAACTCTGACTTGACACCTCTACAGATACATTGTACTCAGAATCCATCTTCTCTGTAGAAAGCTGGGTGGGTTTAAATGATATTTCAAGGGATTATACTCTAGAAGTGGAAGAGGCTGCTGGAAAGAAATCACACAGAGAGAAAATATCAAAAATTGAGTGGTTTGTATTGAATCTGTTATCCCCTTTGGGCAGTAATGGATTTCAAAAGGAGAAAACAGGCCTCTTATCTTCTAATTTTCTTTTCTTCCCCACCTGATTGCTGGAGTGTTTTAAAGAAAACTTCAGGGAGACTGTTTATACTTTGAAAGAACTAAGTGAGCGCTAGGATTCTTGCTTTGATTCCACTCGGCTGCTGTGAACCACCAATTGGGTCCATATTGTACGATGAACAATTGTGGAATCTGCGTGTCATGCGTCTGCTCGGTTGTCTGTTTGTAATGATTTTATATGATATTACCGCCATTATAAACACAAGTCTTTTGTTCAGATCCAGGGGCTGGAATGGATGGTGTCTCTGTACAACAACAACCTGAATGGTATTCTGGCTGATGAGATGGGTCTGGGGAAGACCATTCAGACTATCGCACTTATCACTTATCTGATGGAACACAAGAGGCTCAACGGGCCGTACCTCATCATTGTACCGCTCTCGTAAGTCCAGCAAACAAGCTGTGAATAACGTGATAAGGGGTGTAATGAGGTGATCTTCCTAAGAGGATTTACAGCATAATGGCTTCATTAAGTCGCTAAACACTGTTACACGCAGTTCAGTTGACCTCGAATGACTGAAACGGCATAGTGATTCAGGATAGTGATTCATGATGTTGCATTTAGGCAACATATGGCAGCACTACAGTTCACTGAACAGTCGTCATATTGAGCATGGTTGGTTGGTTGGTTAGAGATTGAATTAAATGGATTCTCTGATGGTGAAGCATTTTGTAACATCATTTGTGTAGTCAGGGGTGTTTTATTTTCTCAATAGTAAACACCACTAATGCCACAGAGACTTCCTGTCTGTAAAAGCCCCTGTGGGACACAGTGAAAATGACCATCAGCACGGTTTTAGCTTAAGTTATTGTGATTGATTGTGTGCAAGGGCCAGAAATGTCCTCAAACCGCCTCACCTCACATCCATCATTAACTCTGTTCCAAGATCGCATCTTCACAAATCATTTAGAGATGTGACCTCATTTAGAGGTAAAACGTTTATTCCATATCAACGGCTTCTATAAAAAATGACAGTATTGATTTTTGTTCCTCTTTTTTACAGGACGTTGTCCAACTGGGTTTATGAGCTTGACAAGTGGGCTCCAAGTATTGTGAAAATTGCCTACAAGGTAGCCATTGATTTTTATTAACACTGTTTTGTTACTGTGGACGATATAATTTTATGATGTAATATCGCATAAAAGTAATAAAAGGAGAGGTAATAATGGTTCTCTTTTAATTTGTTTAAGGGCACACCATCAATGCGGAGGTCTCTAGTGCCGCAGCTCCGCAGTGGGAAGTTTAATGTCCTTATAACCACCTACGAGTACATCATCAAAGACAAGCACATTCTCGCCAAGGTAAAGGCCACATATTTACATTTATGCATTTGCAGACACTTTTAGCCAAAGTGACTCATTCTAAACATAAACTTCTGTTCAAAAGTTTGGCGTCGGTAAGATTTTTTTAACTCTTTCCCAGCCAAACACAGAATTTTCCGATACTTATGAGACGACGCTTCCCCGTCAAACACAGAAATTTACGGGTTTCTACACTTTCAGTTAGGGGTGCTATTAATAACGCATCTCCTGAATGAGTCCAGAATCTCCCAATCAAAGGCACAGGCGAGGAAGACGCAGAAATGATCTCTTGTGCAAGCAGATGCATGTGAAAAATAATGCGATCATCAACAATAAACAGCATATAAATGAAAACTGCTACAGAGCAGAGTAAAATGTTGAGGAAATGGTAAAGGACTGTGCAAGCTTTGGGGGTGCTGATGGAAGTGATCTACTGCATCTTTGCTTTGATCATAATACTGAAGATGATCTAGATGTAGATAGGTCTTTGATAAAAATGTGATGTTGCTTTTTTGTTAAACTTACCTTATGTTGCTTTTTTTTAAATCTTACCTTATTCACGTGTTGTTAAAAAAAGAATGCTTAAACCTGGAATTAAAACAATTTTTTTTTAACAAAAATGCTGGTGGTGGCTGGCAACTTTTTTCAAAAACGCTGACAGGAAAAGTGTCAAAAAACATAATTTCGATGGAATATTGTGAAATTTTCCATTTTGGTATATTTTAAAATGTAATAATTACTCCAGTCTTCAGTGTCACAGTATCCTTTAGAAATCATACTAATGAGCTGTTTTGGTGCTCCAGAAACATTTCTTATTATCAGTGTTGAAAGCAGTTTTCTATTTAATATTTTTGTAGAAACCATGTTACTTGTTTAAGCGTCCTTTGCTATTTAGGAAGTTAAAAAGAGCAGCATTTATTTTTAAAATAAAACTGTTTTGTAACAATCTAAAAGCCTTTACTGTCCCTTTTGATCAATTGTGACTAGAAGGGATACAGCTGTGGCCGGGAAGTAACAATGAATTAAATTTACTACCTATTAGATTGTGTTTTATTATGTCTACACCTACCACTTACAATAATGCAAATACAGTAATTATTTTTGTTCAGCGTGACAAAAATTACACTGTATTGATGTGCGCATACCCAGTAGCCACAGCTGTGTCCCATCTAGCCTTAATCCTTTTGACCAGTTAAGTGCTGTATTAATTTGTTTAAAAAAAAATATTGCTGACTCCAGACTTTGAAAACAGTAGTGTACTTTGTATATGTTCATGCATTCCCTGAGACTCAAGCCCATGACTTAGGAGTGGCTTGTGCAATTGCAAACCACCCTTTTAGAAAAATGTGCTCTAATCATTGCATCTTTTCCAATTCCCAGATTCGCTGGAAGTATATGATAGTGGACGAGGGTCACCGCATGAAGAACCATCACTGCAAGCTCACACAGGTGTTGAACACTCACTACGTTGCTCCCAGAAGGCTGTTACTCACTGGAACACCTCTGCAGAACAAATTACCTGAGCTCTGGGCTCTGCTCAACTTCCTGTTGCCAACCATCTTCAAAAGCTGCAGCACCTTTGAGCAGTGGTTCAATGCTCCTTTTGCAATGACAGGAGAGAGGGTAAACTGTTATATTTCACCCTTGTAGAATTAAATGGCTGTTTTACATGTTACACTGTAGCTTAATGAGGTTTCTCTCTGTTATGGATTTCACTGGTGTTTGTTAGGTGGATCTAAATGAAGAGGAGACCATCCTTATCATCCGTCGTTTGCATAAGGTGTTACGTCCCTTCCTTTTGCGCAGACTGAAGAAAGAGGTGGAGTCTCAGCTACCTGAGAAGGTAAGCAGCCACTCTGTCACTTTTTTAAAATATGACTGGAAGAAGGTTTTTTTAAATTCTGTAAGTGTCAGTCAGTGGGAGGTTTTCAAACTTTGAATGAAGTTTGAATGAAATCTGTATGCCATGCGATGTAGGCTGTATTGATGTATTGGCTTTTCATTTGTCACAGGTGGAATATGTCATCAAATGTGACATGTCAGCCATCCAGAAGGTTCTGTACAGGCACATGCAGGGCAAAGGCATCCTGCTCACTGATGGCTCAGAGAAAGACAAGAAGGTAAAAAGAGGCTGTATGCTACTCACTGTTACACTGCTGTGCAGACTGAGCAGGTTTTTACTTTGATGTGTTTCATCCACAGGGTAAAGGAGGAGCCAAGACCTTAATGAACACCATAATGCAGCTGAAAAAGATCTGTAACCATCCCTACATGTTTCAGCACATTGAGGTATCACCATATGTTTTAGTACATTGAAGTGTCCTTCAGGACAGGACACTTTTTATTTCCAATGAGTTAAAATGTATGACACGTCCACATTAATCCGGATAAATTTGGAAATGCATCTTTTTCATTTTTTTTACACTGAGACATAATTTTAGCCCAGCTTTGAATTTTTCACATTACAGTGTTCGAAAATGATGATGTATGTTTGGTCATGTTACACATAATTTACCCTTATTAAAGGTCACAAGTGTCCAGTCTTGCTCCTGGACATCCAACACACTTGCATGGACATTTCTAGTTAGTATGAAGACCTTGATCAGCTGATTCAAATGTTAAAAGATTAAATTCTGTAATTAATTGCCCACCCTCATGTTGTTTCAATCCCCATAAGACCTTCATTCATCTTTGGAACACTAATTACAAAATTTTTGATAAAATCCGAGAGCTTTCTGACCCTGAATAGACAGCAACGCAACTGACACGTTCAAGACCCAGAACGAAAATCATTAAAATAGTGACATCAGTGGTTCAACTGTAATTTTATAAAGCTACGAGAATACTTTTTGTGCGCGAAGAAAACAAATATAAAGACTTTATTCAACAATTTCTTCTCTTCTGTGTCAGCATTAGAACATTACACTGATGAAGAGCTAGACTCTCCAGGAACATGACCAAGACACCCCTATTTAAAAAGTAAAATAAATAATAAAGTATATTTAATTTCATTTAAGCTTGTACTGACGTTGTACCTGCTATTCATTTTCATAGTGTTGCTAAAAGATAAATGTGAATTTGCACAATATTCACATAAAAATCTCAGAATATTTACTCACAGTGATGACATTTGTGTTTTAGACAATACATGGAATGGCAATTTTGAGTGCGACCTGGGATAGCAGTGGAAGAATAGCTTGAGAAGTTTAGTATGTCTGTTTTCTGTGCATCAGTGAGCATTTATCATGTTTTACACATGTACAGCAAAGTGATTTAAGCATTTTTAGACATGTCAGTGTGGATGAGGAAGTTTTGGAAAACACTTAATGACACTAATGTGGACAGAGAGTGTCTTAAAACACTGTTTTTAAATATATCAGATTAATGTGGATGTAGCCTTAAAGGTTCATCTAAAAAATTGAAGTTCTGCCTCTGTATTACTATTCTTCTACTGTAGAACACATGAAAAGATATTATGAAGAGCATTTAAACTGTCAAATAATATTAGACCCTACTGAATTTATTGTTATTAATCCCACCTAACATAAAAGTTTTTAAATATACTTTTATATTGCAATAATTTCACATTCAATCTTCAAATTAATGTACAAACAACATAAAGACAGTAAATATTTTTTATGACTGAAGGTGAGTATCACTGATACCAATATTACTGATGTCTCTAGGAAATTGTTCTTTATTTCCTAGTATTTAACCATTCACTATAGCCATTCAACACTGCAGTATAATTGAGAGCTATCAATTTTAACATTTATTAGACTTTAAAAAATAACTTCTAATTTAAGTGAATTTAAAACAGTCTTCAAATAAATGCAGTTATTTACCTGTGCCCTTTAGCAAGTAGGAAATCTACAGAAAAGTTATCAAACACTAAATGCTAAATATAGATGAATCCTTAAAGCTACAAAAGTTATTGATTCCTCTTTTTTTTTCTACAGCAGCTGGGTTAATAGGTTATTTGGTGGCTATTACTTTAAGAGCTGCCGCTGCTGAATGTGATGCGCATGCGTGCTTTCATTTGTGATTTAATATGAAATGATACAGACTATAGTGTGTGCTGCAGCAGTTGTGTGTGTAACTGAAGTGTGTGTGCAAGCACAGAATAACAGCTGACAGGACAGGAAAATGTTTACTGACATATGGCCTGACTCATCTGACTACAGTTTACTGTTGTTCTACTGAAGCCCCCACATCACCTGTATGTTTCCCACTCTTGTCTCGCGCCTGGTGCGAAGAGTCTGAGGAGTCCTCCGTTTGATGTGGGCGTGAAGACGTTCTGCGACTAAATAAATGCAAAAGAGAAACAAGCAGAAGTTGTGAGTGGGGTGGCCAATTCTAGCCCAGCCCCTGCATTAATTGTGTTAAATATTTTTACTGCGATTGAACTGGAAAAATTAATCCCCTGCATTAACACGTTAATTTTGACAACACTAATGAATATAAAATATCTTATATAACTACTTCATAGCTATGGTGTTAGACCTTCAAACATCTGTCAACAATCACAATTAAGCATTCGGCAATGCTGTGGTATGTCTGAAAGTGTCTATTTTGTACCTGTTTAGGAGTCCTTTGCTGAGCACTTGGGATATCCAAATGGCATTATCAATGGGTGAGTACGGCTCAATCGAGCGTTGCTTAACCTTAAGACTTACCATGATGCGTTCATTCATGTCAAATATGGATCATTACACACACCGCAGGCCCCCTGCGCTACATGACCCAGACAGCGGAGGTGCACCATGATGAAGGCATTGACATTATAGATGTGCTTTTTTCTTGTCCACCTAGCCCTGACCTGTACCGCGCCTCTGGCAAGTTTGAATTACTGGACCGGATCCTGCCCAAGCTGAAGGCCACCAATCACAGAGTGCTTCTCTTCTGTCAGATGACCTCCCTCATGACCATCATGGAGGATTATTTTGCCTACCGTAACTTCCTCTATCTGCGTCTGGATGGTCAGTAATCAGTGCATTCCTGCTTTAATGTTTTCCTGCCCTTTGGGAACTCAATTCTGGGGATTTCCAATTTGTGTTCCACCACTTTTTTAATGAGTGTGATCACACAAATAGGCTGCCCTTTCTCTTTCATTAACATGTGTTTGCTGCTGGTTGTGTCCTCTAGGAACTACGAAGTCTGAGGATCGTGCCTTGCTTTTAAAGAAATTCAATGAGGAAGGCTCACAGTTTTTTGTCTTCCTGCTGAGCACCAGGGCAGGAGGTCTGGGCCTCAACTTGCAAGCTGCAGACACCGTTGTGATCTTTGACAGCGACTGGAACCCCCACCAGGTTTGTGTGAATCACTGCTGTGATTAGAGAGAAACGAGACAGTAGCATCGCTAGCTTACAGCTCTGCAGTGATCTGTCATCTCTAGATCAGACGTTGAAAACGTCTCACCTTGGCTGACGTAGTTCTGAAAGTTGGATTTTCATCTATACAGAAATAAAAAGATAATTGTTTAAAACTGCAACCAAAAATCACACAGTTGCGATTATTTGTTGTAATTATGATGAAGAATGATTGATACAAAATTGATCAAAATTAAGATATTTGTAATGTTTAAAAATATTTATATTTCAAATAAATTCTGTTTTTCTGAGCTTAAATTTATCAAAGAATTCTGAAACAAAAATGCTTTGCCATCACAGCTTTGCCATGACAAAAAAATAGAAAACAATTTTTAAATTGTAATAATATTTCACAATATTACAGTTTTACTGTATTTTTGATCAAATAAATGTAGTCTTGGTGGCAAACAAGACATTTATTTAAAAAAAATGTTAAAATCTTACCAAACCAAGCATACTTCTGATTTTCTTTTTTTTTTTTTAAATGGTTCTGCGTGTAGAA
>NPDK01028484.1:0-14255 GCA_013461565.1 Labeo gonius
TCAGTATTTAGATTTTTTTTGCACCCTTAGATTCCAGATTTTCAACAACAATAGTTGTATCTCAGCCAAATATTGTCCTATCCTAACAAACTATACATTAGTGGAAATCTTATTTATTTAGCTTTTTTATATATAAATCTCAATAAAAAAAAAATTTTTTTGTGATCCAGGGTCACAACTGTGGCTCAAGTCCTCAAATCTTAAATCTCAAGTCCTTTATAAGTAAAACTGAGAACGTATTCCTACAAATAACAATAGAAAATATAATTAAGATAAGTTGTTAACAAAACATTAGTTAATGTACATCAGAATACTAAGACCAATACTAATGAATTTTTTATCAATATATTGTCAAATGTATTGTACATGAGCCATCAGCATTGATGCCACCAACTGTGAACAAATATGAATTTTAGATGACATTTGTGGGTAAATAAAACTGCTAGCTCATGATTGTGTATATTGTCAGTCAGATGAGGAAGTGTTTGGAAAGAGTGACCCATGACTCTCTCTGTCTTTTATTCTTTGCGCTTTGCTTTGCTAATGAACATATGCTGTCATGTTGCCTGCAGGCCTTTCTGTATGATTAATGAGCTGTGTTTATTAACCCACGGATCCACCAATCAGCACACAGCTCATTGTACCAGTCATTTCAAAAACTGAACACAACCGTGTCAAAGGCTGTATAAATGCTGTTAGTACAGAAATCAGGTGATGAATGGCAATAATGACGGTGTGTTCATACATTCAAAATTCACTCACTTTAACGTCTGGCTCAATTCTTTCTTTCTGGCCCTTCTTTCCAAACTCAGTTGGCCTAGCACACATAATCATCAGGATTTACTTTCTAATGAAATTGGAATTATTCACACTTGTGCCTCTGTATCTTGTATCTTAAGTCTGTGAAAATGAAATCTGTCGATACAGATCCTCTTTCTATTATGAGCAGATTAAATGTTACAGTTTCACTTTGGCAGAGACAGAAGAGAGAGGAGGACACACACACACAGAAAGGTATTTATAGCTCTTGTGCTTTTGGTAGGTATGATGTTTGGAGTCTCTGCTCAGGGGAACAGAGACACAGACTGCACTGCTGTACTGTTAACCCACAGCAATATAGCAGAAACTAACCCTATCAGCACTAGTCATTATTATTATTATTAGCAAGAATGTAAAATGCTTTGTCAGAGTGTGAATGCTTTTAACACTCTGCAAAAGGAACAAGAGTATTACAGGTTTGTTTGAGGATATGCTGACATGTTTCATTGCTAGCAGACTGTAAACACACATATACATGTCCTGGCAGACTACAAACCTTGTCTCATCACTATGAGTAGAATTAGAGAAGCACTGAGCAGATGAGTGTTAGAGCTCTGTAAAGAGATACAGATAGTCATTCTGAAACTATGAGCTCAACAGTCAGATGGGGATTGTGTTAACATGACTGGCCTCATGTTTAGTTCTAAGACAACAAGCCACATTCTCTGAATGTGTCTGACAACATGCCCACTGACCATCATGGAGCTGACTAAATTATGAGTTCTTGTGCATGTTGTATGTTACATTGTAGAAATATGTCGCTGTTTCTACCTGATGTAACTCTTGTATTCTGTTTCATTACAAAAGGCTAATGCAAACAAAAGTTATTAGCTTTTTTGGAAATTATATTATTAATGGTTACTTTTGACCAATAGGTGGGACTACTACCAAAATTATGTGGCATGGTCAGTGTGAGGTGCCAATGACACATACCAAGTTTGGTGTAAATATGTCAAAGCCTTGCAGAGATACAGCCTCAGATGCAGTTTGGCATCTTTCCAGGAAATTTGTTGATGTGTTAAATGAAAACTGTTTTGTATATCAACACGAAATCCAAAACGTTTTGGTCTGAAGATGATCAAGTTTGGTGAAAATCGGACCAGCAGTCTAGGAGGAGTTCGAAAAAGTAGGTTTTGAACATTAATCCAAATGGACATTCAGACAATTTTGGCATAATTGGTATTGATGTTCTCAGCATGACCCAAGGAATCTATTGAGATCAGTTTCATTACAATAGGCCCATGTAATCAAATGTTATTAGCATTTAAATAAAATTCTTGAGTCGTGTCAGGGCATTGTGCCAAAGACACCGTAATTTAGAGTAATGTAAGGAAAGAGTTTCGTAATGATACACCAGTTCTAAATGGCTAACGACCAAAATGGCTGACATGGGAAAATTGGATATGGTTTCACTCTGCATGGTGCACCGAATCTAAAGAGACCAGTTTTGTAATTTTAAGCCGAACTATTGAGCCATTTTTCATATCTCTGTGCCGAAACATCGGAAGTAGCCTCTGGTCATGCTTGTTATAACACACACCAATTTTGGTCTCAATATGCCAAACCGTTGTGGAGATACAGCCTCACATGCATTTTTGCATGCTTTTTGTAAAATCCGTTTCCGCATTATTCAAGAACGGTTTGACTAATCAACTTTAATTCTATAACTTTTTCCCAGCATGATCTGAAGATGATGTGAGCCAATTTTGGTGAAAATCAGACAAACCGTCTAGGACGAATTTGAAAAAGTCGTTTTTTTTTTAACT
The DNA here is from genome assembly GCA_013461565.1 of Labeo gonius. Lineage (NCBI taxonomy): Eukaryota > Metazoa > Chordata > Actinopteri > Cypriniformes > Cyprinidae > Labeo > Labeo gonius. The sequence goes on from NPDK01028484.1 coordinate 2,586, forward strand.
ATTAAAAATAGCAGAAAAACTAAACCTTACAATTTTTACATTTTGGTATTCATTCAATTCATTTGAGTTAGAGACTCCAAATTTGCTGTGGTTAATGGTGAGGCTGTCCTCTATCAGTGTGCCAAATTTTGCAACTTTCCCGCACGGCGTTCTGTGCACTGACATAGACTTGTACGGAAGAAGAAGAAGAAGAATAGGAATGCCAATGAATACAATAGGTTCCTACGCAATAACATGAATAACATAAATTATGAACAAAAGCACAAATAAATGCAATAGAACAAAGTTAAAAAGAAAATAAACAGTGCTTTATGTTGTTTAGGTAGGTCTAAGAGTAGGGTTCAGGTACAGAAAATGAATAATCAAATATAAAATAACACTGCATAGTCTTCACTGTATGAAATTAAATATACTTTTAAGGTTAAGGCACATTTTAAAGTTCATTTTTTAAATTTAGTTCCAAAAAATTCCTGTTTACAAATTGGCAGATTGCTGCAATGAATCCTTGTCATAACTTGGTCTTCTGATTAAATTAAGACTTCTCTCTGGTGATGTATGATGAATTTCTCAAATAATTTAGTCTGCATTTAGTTACACAAAGCCACTTCATGCTTCTGCCAAATCATGAAAAGATGAAGTGTAAACACCTTCGAGACGCATTCCGAGACTCAGCCACTCAAGCCTCTTAGGCAGACACATACAAGACATGCAGTGACTATAGGTCCTGACTTCAGTAAACGACATAACTTTTTTGGGGTTGTGATTAGTTGGTTAGTCCTGGAAATTCACTCTCACACAGACAGACAAGTAACACAAGGACAACAACTCACAAGGAGTTGACAAGATTTGAAGCCTGATCATTTTTGGAAAAAGTAAGCAGAGGCAGCTCATAATGGGCTGTCTGACATGTTGACCACCCGTTGTGCGAGTGTGTTACAGTGTTTCCTGTCTCTCCTGTAGTGCAGTAATAACCAACCTTTCACACGCTCCTCAAAGACCAATCAGTCACAGTGCTTGAACCAGTGTATGTGTGTGTTTGCATTGGATGGCTGCGCTGGGAAATTGAGATTGCAGACAATGAATAATTCAGCCAGACAGTTTCTTCACCTTATACATTCAGGATGTACTCATAAACGTAATGTATACCTTTTCACATAAACGCAAACAAGCATATCGGCATGTACGTGCACGGTAATGGCGAACATCACAGAATGAATCACTCAGGAAAATATCATTCAAGAAAAATGTCACTGGTTCTATAAGGAAAAACAAGGAAGTTAGACAGGATGTAGTGAATGAATGTTCTTTTCTATGTCGTTTCAAAAAGGCATGATGGGTGAATGTGAATGCTTATATGTGTGTGTGTGTGTGTGTGTGTGCTGGTGTGTAGGTGCGTATGGATTACTCTGTTTAAAGAAGTCTCCACAGGCTCTGTAGGTTTAATTATTGATAGTGGAAATTGAATCTAATGAAATTTCCATCGTCTTGAAACAAGAACTGAGCTTAAAACATTTTGTTCATAAACAGAAGAAAATGAAAATACTCTTACCCTATCAAATAATTTCAGTGACCTGCATTCTGTATAAAACTGAATGATCATCCGCTTCAGATTAGAAAGCATGTGACCTTATGATAGGACATGGGAATATTGTCTTGGAAATAAATGTAATTCACATGATCTGCAAGCCGTTATTTATTAGAGTTCCCACTTAGAGTTTGGATGCTTTTCCACCCAAAACATTTAGTAGTTCAACGGTAAATGCATTATTTTGGTCAAAGATCTCTCTTGGGAAAGCTCAACCTTTAATGGGGCGGATGCTTAGCATCTCAAGTAACAGCGGAAATTAACAAACAGACAGTGAAACTGCCTGTGTCTCTTGTAAGTGAAGGGGACAACCAATGTGGAAGAGCTGCAAAATTGTTACATATTACATAGTTCACCTCAGGACACTTGTGCAATTTATGTGTGGGGAATGAAAATTGCAGTACCTGAGCTGATTTTCTTTTACTGTCATGGTGTGATGGTCGCCTGATCAATGCAGCTGCTGCATGGAGAAACTTGTCAGAGTTTGAAAGAAAACAGCATGATCAAAGCCATAAAAATGTTGCTAAAATTGTACTACAATAAGAGTGCTGGTTCCACACAGCAGTGCTAATTCATCAAAGACAAAAGAATTTCCTTTGAGAAATGCTACAGTACAACATTTATTCTCTGGCTAAACAACAGTGTGGCTCTGATCACTGTCAACAGCAGATTGTTCAGCTTGGAAAGTTAAAATGTTCAACTTTCTTACAAAACTTTGGAAAAAATTACTTAAGTTGGATGTATATGACATCACACCAACAGGGCAACAACAGTAGAGATGTACACACTTCTCTTGGTTCACGCCTGAATTAAAATTCCCTGATAATTTACTCACCCCCATGTCATCCAGGATGTTCATGTCTTTTTTTCTTCAGTCGAAAAGAAATTAAGATTCATGAGGAAAACATTCCAGGATTTTTCTCCATATAGTGGACTTCAGTGGGGATCAGCTGAAGTTTCAGTGCAGCTTCAAAGAGCTCTACACAATCCCAGCCAAGGAATAAGGGTCGATTATAACAATTTTAACCACAAATGCTTGTCTTCAACCAGCTCTGCAATGCGAATGTGCGACTACACACATTGAAGTGTACTATATGGAGAAAAATCCTAGAATGTTTTCCTCAAAAACCTTCATTTCTTTTCAACTGAAGTAAGAAAAACATGAATATCTTGAAAAGGATGACAAGGATGGGTAAAGGGGTGAGTAAATGTTGAAATTTTAATTCTGGAGTGAAAAAATTATACTTAATTCACAACACGTGTTTATATGCACAAATTTGCATAAAACACATTCAGAACATTTCCATATAAGGGGCTTCCGCCCAGCCATTCGTAAGTCAGCAAAGCTGTTTAGAAGGCCATTTGTTGCTGTTTTTTTATTACATAAAAAAATTTATTTTAGTTTAAATGTTTTGGCTGAATCATGATTAGTTCATTAAAAGATTTGTATGCAAATATCACACACATTTGTGCATGCACACAGATAGTGTTTGAGACCTAGTGTTTCTACATTGCATGATAAAACTGTCTAGCAAACATTTAAGGATGTAAGTGTTTATAATTGCACTATGTGGTGACATTTGAATATAATGGTATTTAAGTCAAATTTCTTATAACTGAATCAATCTGACAATATTGGGTGACTGTTTGTTGTTGCAAGACGTCTAACATATTAGTCAAAAAGTCAGGATCAGATAGAAATAGCTCCTTACACTTTCATTTTCATTTTTGACAGTGTTAAAAGTCTTGATAACAATCTTTTTTTAATATATTTCTACTTGATTTAACCCATAAAATGACTTTTGTTGATGTAACCACATTTTTAGGCTACCTGAAAAAAAGGCTTAACTCTTTAATAGTTTAAGCTCATTAATGCTGAGAGCTCAATGTGCCCTGTTAACCTCTCTCAGTGTATCTTGCTAGTTTGACTGTGGTTTCTCCTGCTTTACACAGTCAAGACAAGCATCAGATCGCATTTCTTTTAAGACGTCATTGGGTCAACAGATTCATTCTTTATTTATGGAGGTCACTGTAATTGAGCGATTTTAAAATACCTCTGTAAGTCCACATTGCACAAACATGTGCATGTTTGTTTATGTTTATGTGTGTTTATATTCACAACTGTATACACAGAACATACACACATACCATCAAACTCCTTCTCAAACCGAGAGGCTGACATTACAGTTGTGCTTGAAATAGTTGTCCTGTGAGACCTATTAATGTCCTACATCATGCAAAGACTTTTACTGAGTATTTAAAAAGAACTTAAAATTTTTGGACATCCCCATTTTCCATTGGAAATATAATATACTATATGCTACATTTTTTTAAAGAAAACATATAAAAAATATATAAACTTGCTGGAGGTTTTTCATCTGCCTCACTAGACTATTTAATTCATTTAAAGCAGCACCACAGCACCATGAAATTCAAGCGTTTAAAGCACTTATTTAGTTCCATAAAGCTAATCTCTTAAGCTTCTCTTGTCCTTTCAGTCTACACACACACACGCAAACAAGAATTCCCCCATTGGTTTCCTCAGTTTGCCTCTCACCTAGGTTAATGCCGAACATAACCAACCAGGACTGTTTGAGATTAAAACTGACAGGTTGTTGCACTCCCCAAACATTTTCTGCTGTAAAACGGATATTTATGCTCAGTCATGCAATAAATTCTATTCCACACAGAGCTAAGCCAATATCCAAAGAATTCAAATGACATCATAAGCTCTGGAAAATAACACTCCAAGCTAGTTTATTTAACTTTTACTTCACTGTGGACAGTATGCTTTTGTAGATATTTTTAGATAGCACTTTTATGGTGAAAATTACGTAACTGTTTGGATAATTTAACATACATGAGCTTGTAGCAGCTTTGCGATTTTAGTGTTTGTTATTTTATAGTACTTTTTTCTGTCACACTTAGATTTTATAAAGATGTGTGAACAAGACAGTTTTGAGTTTTCTGAAGAGGAAGTGGATTCAAGATATGGAGGTAGAAAGTCTGTTAGAGAGTGTGAAACATCTGCCCATCTGTCAGTTTCTGACATGGTAAAATCTAAAAACGAACTGCTGGAGCTCAAAATGCTTTTTTAGAAGTTTTTCCTCATGGCCTACAGTGATCGTGCTGCATTTCTCTCCCTGTCTCAGGATATATTGCATTATGTGGTAACACTGACAGTGATGTAGTGGAGGGTCATAGACTGCTTACTCTGGGCATACCTGAATCTTGTATTCCATTCGTCAACTGCAGAAAGAGAGGGATAGATTACATTAAATTCGTTAATACACTTAATCACTATCATTCATTTTAAAACTTTACGGTCCTGGCTACTAATTAGTTTATACAGCTGTGTGAAAATGCTCAATATACTGTTATGAAATACCTGTTCACCTAGATGCTACAGTACCCATAGAGAACACACTCTGTTATAGACTTTATCTAACAGAAAGATAACAATTCATGAATTTGTAGATGGAATTGGAGTATGATTTGGGATAGAGTTATGTCTTATTTTAATTAGCTGACCATGCTGAACAATTGGGCACCAAAGCAAACAATAGTAAAACCCACAATCCCTCACAGCCCCATTTTTATTATTAATGAAATATGATGTCTACCATGACTAATAATGAAGAATGTCAATTTTATCAACACGGCTTTGAGGTTTTTTTTTCAAAGCTGTGCCATCTGAAAGAGGATAAAAACACAATATTCTAACTCTGAAACTCAGATCTGTTGGATTCAATTTCTATTGATTTTCTATCAGTTCTCACACACTATTTTTCTCTTAAACTTTACAGCAGGGGTGTTTTAATTTATTTTTTTAATAAAAAACTTTTCATTTTCATTTTAATCAAACATGTTGATTCTGTTGTGTATGGCCACTGAATAAAAAAAAATAACAGAAATAGGTAATTGCAATTGTTTTATACAATTATATATTTCTCACAACTGCAATATTTTTTTACTTTTCTTATTATGACATTCTGTAAAAGTTATACATCAGAGACAGACAATAGGGGTGTAGACATTTGAAAAGATTTACAAAAATAGAGGGGGAAAAAAATGGTGCTTTTTACAGTTTCAAGATTTTTCAAATAAGAGCATATATAAAAGTAAAATCCATATGCTTTGTAAACATGTATATAGTTGCATACATAATCTACCCCACTATGAATAGTCAGTTAACTATTATTATGTATTATTCTTAAGATTGTGCTCCATCTTGTCTCAAAGATATTGATCTGGAGTCAAGGAAATATTTAATTTTTTGGATCCACTGTTCATATGTGGGTGGGTCTGATTTGAGCCATTTAGATGTGATACATTTTAGGGCTGCAGAAAATAATCTTTGAAGTAGAGAATTCAATCACCTTTCCCTCATGCCCTCAGGTATCACACCTAAAATAGCTATAGATATAAACTCGCAATTGCAAGTTTTTTGCAATTCTGAGAAAGAAAGTCAGATTTCTTTTTCTCAGAAATGCAAGTTTATATCTTGTAATTCTAACTGCACACCCCTGGACTATTTGTATTGGTTTTTCCCCCATGTACCCATATATGGTTTTCCTGTTCCTTCTTGCAGAAATCTTGCAATTCTGACATCACGTAACTTTGTATAGAGTTTATATCCTGCTATCCTGACTTTAATAAAGAGAAAAGTCAGAATTGCGAGTTTGTATTACATAATTTAGAGAAAAAAAGTTTGACATGTTAGATGTAAACTTGCAATTGCAAGAAAAAAAGTCAGAATTGTGAGATAAAAACTCACTATTACCTTCTTTTGTTTTTTATTCAGTGGTGGATATAGGCTTTCATATTTGTGGGATCTCCTCAAATATAATGGCAGCAGTATTTTTCATATATAAACACCCATTTATGCTGTGAAAAGTAAAAAATAGTTATAAAAATGTAAAATACAGTATTACCTGGAAACCATTTACCATTTCCAATTTTAAGCACCTTTAAATTACTGTAATCGAAACTTAAACCTACTGTATGGCTAACAATACAATGCAGTTGTCATTTAAAAAAAAATCAATCTAAAAAATTTCTGAAGCAATATCAGTATTACTTTTTGTGACTCTCTACTCTTTTTCTTATTCTGTTCTCTTGTGTACTATTCTATTTATTATACTTCCTTTGAAAAATTCCTGCAGACCGTTCCAACAACCCCTTAGGTGTCCTGGATCCAGTTGAAAAACATTGTTTCACAAGATCAAAATTTGATGTCAGTCATAATTCATTTTTGAGCAAATGCATACAGTAGTTACTGTGATTTGCTTTTTCACAGAAGTTCAAGAAACCCTTCAAAATGATTTCTAAGCATGAAGCTGATGTTCTCCGAACTGTGTCATTGTAGCTGCCGTAATGATGATATTGTTTATCTGAGCTCTTTAAGCACTGATTGCTGTTGTTAGTTCCAGGTGTGTGTTTGTGCATTATAGATGTTCTGCAGGTGGTGATTGCAGAAGTTCTGTGGTGAGTGTGTGTGTGTGTATGTGTGTATGTGCATGCACAGCTGCTTAAAATATCACAGATTGACAGAGAAACACTGGGCACACTCGACGAAAGCCCAGATTTATTTATAGATCACATGGCTAAATAAAGCAGACAAACAAACACTACTTTTTTCTTCTGTGTGTCTTTCTAATTGATATGTGATCATTCAAACAAGTTTGTTCTAAATTGAGCTGATTCTATATAGGCTCGCACACAACGGCTGATCCTGCAGGCCGGAATAATCGAACAGGGAATTCTTGTCACTCTGATTGTTGTTGAGATAATGCAAAATAAACTGACATGAGTAGCCGTCAAAGCAGATGAACTCATCGTCCTGAAAAGGCGATCGCACTGACAGCGATTTGCAGAGACCTGAAGTCGCAGTTTCCATCTGCATGAGTGACAGTGACTGTTGGTGAAGTGACACAGTTGAACATAGATCAACTTTTTATGTATAATGTATAGGGTATAAAGCCAGACTTAAAGGGATAGTTCACCCAAAAATGAAGAAAATTCTGTCATTAATTCCTCACCCTCATGTCGTTCCAAACTTGTAAGACCATTGTTCATCTTTTAAACACAAATTAAGTTATTTTTGACTTGATTGGTGCCCCAATTTTGAACTTCCAAAATGTAGTTTCAGTGCAGCTTCAAAGGGCTCTAGCGAAACGATCTGTCATTTTTTTTTCCGGAAAATAAATTTTTTTATACTTTTTAAGCACAAAATCTAGTGTAGCACAGGCTTTAGGTTGTGCGTTCACGACGCTATGTAATATTGAATCACGTCGAAAAGGTCACGTGGAATGTAGGTGGAACTACAGAACCAGTGTTTACAAAGCGAACGCGCAAAGATTAAGAAAATGATTAGCTCACCTTGCCTCTTATCTGACAACTTTTTGGGTTTGAGTCATTTGTTCATCACATGACAGCCCAGATAAGCTCAACCAATGCAGTGTGATCCGGAAAAATAATTTATTAGTTCATATCTCAAGTCTTCGGGTTCAAGTCGTTCGTTCATCCCATGACAGCCCCATAAGATGAACGAACAACTCGAAAAACCTGAAGACTCAAAACAGGTGAACTAATTCCAGTACAGCACCGCATGTTGCGTGCGACTGAATGAATCACTCCCCGAGACGACTCATTCTTCCTGGTCACATTAAAGATTCGTTCAAGAACGACCCATCATTAATTAGTAGCATCGTGAACGCGAATCCCAGAACCTGTGTTACACAAGCTTTTGTGCTTAAAAGGTATACAAATTTTTACTTTTTGAAAATATGACAGATCGTTTTGCTAGATAAGACCCTTCTTCCTTGGCTGGGATCATTTAGAGTCCTTTGAAGCTGCATTTAAACTACATTTTGGAAGTTTAAAATCGGGGCACAATTCAAGTCCATTATATGACGAAAAATCCTGAAATACTTTCCTCAAAAACCATAAGTTCTTTACAACTGAAGACAGAAAGACATGAACATCTTGGATGACAAGGGGGTGAGTAATTATATGTAAATTGTTGTTCTGGAAGTGAAGTTCTCCTTTAAGTAACAATCATGTTCCATGAAGATATTTTGTAAATTTCCCATTGTAAATATATGAAAACGTAATTTCTGATTAGTTGTCCTGTCCTAACAAATCATACATCAATGGAAAGCTTATTTATTTGATTACTAAATTGACCCTTATGACTGGTTTTGTGGTCCAGGGTCACATATCTTAATTTGTGTTCTGAAGATAAACGAAGGTCTTATGAGTTTGGAATGACATGAGGGTAAGTAATTAATAACAGAATTTCATTTTTAGGTGAGCTATCCCTTTAAAACTCTTTTTCAACTCAGAATTGGTCAGTGAAAGGAGATGCGTCAGGTGCCACTATTAAGAATCTGCAGTTTTTCTGAAGCAGTGACAGAGCAATTCTCAAACTCCAGCGCCATTGACTTATTACTGTAAAGTCTGTTGCTCATATGAATGCACTGAAAAAACAGAATGATAATTATGAAAATTATAATAGTTATGACAATGATGAGGATAATTGTGTTTTCGGAGATGGCGGCCTATGGTTAATTAGCATGCCTGATAACTCTTGCGCGCCAGTAATGATCAACACAAATCCACAGGCTTCCATCAAATGTGAAGACAAATCAGAGTCAGGTCTCTATTGTGCTTTTTCTCACGGGTCGTCTTGCCCTATAGTTGCCATGACGACCCTCATCTTTGCCTGTCAGGAATGAATCCTGAACCTGTCAAACTGAATGAGCGTCAACATCCACACCCAAAACTGCATGTTTGTTTATGTGGTGAGATAGCAAATGTTACCTGCTCTCCATAACCACCTTCAGCCTCTGGTTATTTATCAATACACGTATGCTAATTAAGCTAATTAATATGAAGAATTGTAATTAATCAGAGGGGTTAACAGTCATTTAAAGAGCAAATATGTTCACTGAACTTAATGGTTGAATTTGATTTGCTTTCTAAATCAAAAGATAATGAATAAATAGTTTTTGTCACTTTATTTTCACAGGTTCAGACTTTCTGTGTGCGACACACATCATTCCTGTGAAGAACGAAGAGGGTGTTGTCATGATGTTCATCTTGAGCTTCGATTACGTGCTGAAAGAGGGCAGCATGGATTCATTAGACCGACTGAACCACACCTCTCCAGCCAGACAAGAACCAAGTGAGGCTCCTACTTTATTTCTTCATTCAATCATTCCCTCTGTTTTTTCTCACTTCCATCAATGCGATCCATTGCCAGCATCTGCTTTAATTGCTTACTACCTGTCTGCCAGATGAAAAAGAGGATGAGAAAATTTCAAACAAATTGGGCATGGTGGCTGAGAAGGAATAAATGGAGAGGTGTGCAGAAGAAAATATGGAGAAGGCAGAGGATGAGAAAGAAAGGTTTTATTTGCTCCAGTTGCTCTGGCTCACCAGCACACACTGTCAAGACCAAACCCAGTCAGCCAGAAATGAAATGAAGTGGGGGAAAATAATTTATGTGACACAGTGTTACAATTATTTGGATCCCTGAGGCCAGGTGCTGAACGGCGCTTCATTTATAGGATCCCGTTCAGGAAAACGGCGCTCACTAAACCATCAAATACAAACAGAAAGAGAGAGAGTGAGTGCGTGTGTGGGTGCACATGCTATAATTATGACAAATGTTCATAGAGACCTGTAAGCAATAAAACTGCTGCATTGCATTTCTGCAAAATATGCTACTGCATCAGTTTACACACATATGCACACATACACACACTCTGCCTGATGTCCTCCTCTAACTCTGTATTGGAAAGTCACATCTGAACTATGAAATCCAATTAATATCCAATGCTAATACCGTCTCTGTGGTATCATAGCAACAGGGAATGTTTTGAAAAGGACATCTGCGTGTGTTCGCACTGTACAGTATGTGAGCGAGTTAGAGGCACTGTTTAGTCAGGGCTGCTATAAACCGATGATTTGCTATGGCAATGCAGTCAGTGTTATGCTGAGACATACAACATGATGCTTTAAAAAAAACGGTGGCAAAAACTTCCAGCTGGGATGAATGTAGATTTCCTAGATCTTGCTTCCTTTGAGAACAGGGCTGAGGGCTTATAGGCAGGAAGTGCATTGAACCAGTAAAGCAGAGACAAACTAGCTAGTAAAATTTATAAGCTTTTCCACCCTGATTCTTTCAATGATTTATTAGGCTTTGCTCTGATCAAAAATTGAAGGACGTCCCCCTCCAAAAAGCCTCTTTTGTGGGGTGCATTAGGTTGTTTTGATGAAGGAGTGATATAAATAGCCCAGTTTGGAGAGACTTTTAATTAATGCTGGCGTGGTACTGAAACCCCAGGGAAGAGACAGACAGAGAGAAAGAGAGAAATCACACTGCAGAGATTAAAAAACAGATTCTAGATGTAAAATCAAAACATTTAACTGGTGTACAAGATTTAGGGGTTTATAACTTCATATGGCTTTTGAATGAAATTAAATATGTAATAATAATCAGTTAAGATTCTGTCTGATGTCAGTCGGATGAATACATTTAAACAGCACATATTCATACTATGCTGTAATAAGAACAATTACAGTGAGGTAATGAGAGAGTAGAATACATACTATTATTATACAGCATAAGAGCAAATGATAAGAGTAATGTGCGGGTAAAATGTAGCTTTGTGTAGCACCTGCAACTCTGCACATCCTGGAAGACCCAAATCAAAAACGTGTTAGAAATGCTTTTATCAAGGTCCTTTACACATTTCAGGTTGATTGCAACAATTTGTGTTGCGCATGAATGTGCGAAGTGTGTCAGGTTAACAAAAATATGATGCAAGTTATTGAAGTAGAGAGCAGGAAAAACTATATTGCTGCCAAAAGCAAATCCGCAGCTTGCAAATGAGTGCATTATAGCAAAATATATCCAACACAATAAATCAGTGAATATAATTTTAATAAAGCTCAAAAAGCTTTCAGTTTACACATCTGTAGGCTACATTCAGTATTGCATGTTCGTTTTAAAATGCATATCTCAGACAGAATCATAATTTCTATTCATTTTCCACTAATTTACTGACAAGCACTAG
>NPDK01028515.1:0-14482 GCA_013461565.1 Labeo gonius
TTTTTGTTGTTGTTGTTGTTTTTGAAAAATCACATTAATCTGCAAAAAAAAAAGGTTTTTTTTTATTACATAATTTAAAGCAATAAATAATTAACTTGCTTGTTCAATAGATTGGGAGCTCCTATAAAAGAAAAAAAATGGCAGGGTGAAGTAGGAAATTCAAATTGAGGAACCTAATGACAAACCACAAATGAAAATGGAAAACAATGAGTGTTTGAGGTGGAACAGCCTTAAGGTCCAAACCGCAATGGAATCTATAAATATGTTGTGGGTGACACTAAAAGATTACACCCAGTTTAATTATAGGTGCATTATTTTTGTCAATGAGAAATCAAATCAGATCAATGCAAACACATGATGCAACAATAAAACACTCACCCAAATTTTCTGAAACACACCCTAACTGACATATATTGAGTATTACCTCTGTCAGCACTAGAATATATATATATTTTTTAACTCTCATAGAAAATGATCACTGTATTGTTTATACTGAGGTGTGATGCTTACTGTAAAGATGAGCAACAATCATTTTGGTTGGATCATGAGATGAATTATTTATCAGGGTCCCAAGTCTTCATACTCTAAGGGCTGTAATCAGACATTTCTGTCATTGGTGATGGGCCCTCTATACCACTCTTTTGTTACTAATTAATGTTTTCACTAGTCAGTGACTGACATATGTATGAGTTTGATATGTAATGACAAATCCATGATAATCCCCTGTAACCTGTTATGTGACCTATCACAAATGTCAGTGCATATCAAGTCTTAATTATCTAGGGTTTTTTGTAGACACATAACCTAAAGACCTCAGGGGAAAAACCTATAATACTTAGAATGATGTTTGATCCAACAAAATAATCCTGCATGTAAACCTTTTGATAAACGTCTGTGGTGGAAAATTAAGACAAACATGTGAAGGCAGCAGTCAGATGACTCAAAGTGGATTTTATTTTAGTACACTGTGTGGATAAAGGGTGTGATAGAGTTAATGGAACATCTCTTAGACAAAAGACTTACATGAAAAGCTTTACTTCTGCATTTTTTTTCAGTCAGCCTCTAGGGTAACTTGAACTGTGGAAAATCAGAACCAGCTGAATCATATATTGCATGGTTGTGAAAGGTATTATTCATTTACACAAACAACTTATCTGTCATGTTTCTAATTATCAGTTTAAAAAAATTCCACTATTTATGGGAGATTAGCGTGGAAGCAACAATCCAAACTAACACTAGATTTTACGCTACAATAATTCTAATTATGAAGTCATTCAGTGTAGTCATAGTAAATGATTTTTTAACCAATTAATTGAAAAGACTGTGTCAAATGAATCAGAGTTTCCAGTACTACTGATTTCCAGAATAGATATGGACAAACCAATGTCTGCTAACCAGCAACCCACTGCTATTCCAACTGTATACTCTCTCCGCCAGCTCACTCTGACTTTCTGTCTGGTTATGTTGAATTCATCTACATCTCTAACCATTCACACCAACCCCTTGTATGTTGAAAATGTGTATTTGAACACACACAATATAGCTGTCTCTATAAAACCCTATTTACTAATTAATTTATTTAGAATTATTACGTATTTCCTTGTTTGATTTATGTTATCACACACTTTATATTACTCATGTACATCTGTGTCAAATAACAATATAGTGAACCATAAGACCCAATCTGAATTTAGAATTGAAACAGGCTTATAAATCATGCAGAATGAGTCTCCTGTCAGGGCTAGGTTTATGTGCAGGGTAGGTGTAGGGCAATAGAAAATACGGTTTGTACAGTATAAAAACCATTACGCCATGGAATGTCCCTATAAAACACAACAGTGTGTGTGTGTGTGGGAAGGAACAATCATCTTACAAACCGCAGATATATTGTTAAATGAACATGCTGTGGGCCTCAACACTTGATACATGGGGCCTCAGTCATAAAATGTTGAGCAGAAATAAAAATAGAATAAATGTACGCACAAAAAACGCACATACTATGAAATCTATGAACAGCAAAAGATCAGGAACTTGTATGCAATTGAATGGTATCAGTTCTCTGGCTTGAAAACAACTCCTAAATAATGTCATTAACATATGAAAGGTCACAAGTCATCGTCCAAATCCTTTAATTTAGCAAGAACAGCTTACATTTCCAAAAACCTGCAGTACTATCATAAAAGAGTGTGTACGTCTGCTCAGACCATGGCATGACACTAAGCTCATTGCCATGTCAAAGGCAGTTTTTACAAATTAATGTTTGCATCTGTGATTTTTTTTGTTGTTGTAGAAATGTGCTATGTTAATAACACATTTATAATAAAATACATGCAGAAAGCTGTATGGTTGAGTGTAATATCAGTAAAATTCAAAGCAGCCTTGTACAAACTTGTTCTTCTTAAGACTTGCACTCACGGCAATAGAAGATCATGTTTATCACACATATTGTGATTCACACTGCTTACTTGCGTCAGGACAAGGCTTATCTGGAATGATTTACTGGAACTTAACCATAATAAATGTTATAGGTGAGCTGAAGTATGTTATTGAGCAATCTGATCTTGAGGCCTATTTGGCATTTGAGATGGCAGTGCACTGGAAAGAGAGTTTTGGCAAGACAAACAGATGTAATGTGTTACAACAACATTTCTAAGGAACAGCAAAAATAAGTTATGCTGTTAACAATAAGTTAACGTATCATTTCTGAAAGATCTAAGGGATTGTCAGAACAGTTGTACGATCTATACCACATTTTTATGAATATCCATTAAATGAAGTAAAATGAATGTAAGATCCATAAAATGAATATTTGTAATTTTGTACTTTATAATGTGTAATATATAATTGTAATATTATAATATTGGCAAAAATTACAATATTGGTTCAGGATTACTCAGGAAAAAATTTCTGAACTTTTATTTTTAATATTATTTGATTTAATCTAGAGCAGTAGGCCTGTATGGATTTATACATATATTGGGACTTCACAGTTGAAACTGTGGCATGTGGTCTGCTTAAAACATTACTGAACGTGCCACTGGACAAAGTTTCGTAATGGCCTATTTTTAAATAGATTTGAAATACCCTTCAAGACTTTTTCCACATGTAAAAAACCACAGCGTAAGACAGAAACAGAGAGGAAGCAGATGTACATAATGACCACAGAATATGTAGGTGAATACACTAATATCTTCCGTCATGTCTCTAATTTTTTCCTTCCGATGTGTGACGTAAGAGCTCTGTTTATTTGTTTATGTAAAGTTTAAAGAAAAAAAAGGTTAACATGGCATTATGTGCCCTTAAGCATAATACATTTCTTTTTAGGGACAGGTGTATAATTATGCATGTTGGCCAATTCGGAGAGTGCGTTATGTTGGATTTCTTTAAATTAGTCTACTTGCTATGGCATAACCTATTTTCACGGGTAGTTTGTAGTGTCTTTAAACATGTCACAACCACATTTTTGCATTTCCTGCTGGTTTAGGCCACATCAGATCATCTAGGTCAAATGATTATTACAAATGGCAAATGTGTAGGCCTAATATTTATTAATGTTAAGAATTAGACATTATTAATTAAGATTTGAAATTAAAAATTGAGACTTTCCTGTACATAAAAACGTCGAATAAACCACATTTCGTTATGATTATCAGATTATATGCTCTCAAAAACAGGCATTTCATTTGTAGTGAAAAAGACGAATCTAATTTTAACGTTTTTTTAAACATATATTTAAAATGGTGTACATACTATTAATTCAAAATAAAGGTAAAGTAATGTGTAGATTAAATCTGTCTGAGTTACCCAAAAAATCTGGAAATCCCAAACCACGTTATAGACTTTGTTCCTCCCTCTTGAGTGTCATAGAAAAGATAAATAGAGCGCCCCTTGAGGATCTTTGATTAGCTGCAGCGTGAAGATTCACGTGATAAAGTGAAACTGTGTTCTTTCAGGTTAGGATAGTGATCAACTTTCATCATCGTTTAACCTCGAGGGAAAGTCCATGACGCGTACGCTTTCTATCTCGTTTTCAAAGCGTGATGAAATACTTGGAAACAACATGGCACGAGTAAGTCAGACAAACATCGACACTGGAAAAAAAACGTGCGGTTTTGTTTATTAATAAATGGTGGCAGTAATTTGTTAATTAAGAAGGAGAGACTGGAGTTACAGTAGTAGGTTATATATCTCAGTAAATGTGCAACGCTGTTAACATTGTTAAACCATAAAGAGTCCGACCAGGGCGAGTTGTTACATTTTAAATGTATGCACTTTAATAATTACAGTATTTACTGACTAAAATATTAGTTTTATGTTTTATATTTCTTTAGATACAGGCAAACAGTATCAATAAAGAAACTGCTTGTGTATCTTCACAGTCCACACTGTTGATTTCTGTCTGAAAATAATTGCCACAAGGGGGCAAAATGGATGCAGTGAGTGGGCATTAGTA
Source organism: Labeo gonius (assembly GCA_013461565.1). Taxonomy (NCBI): domain Eukaryota; kingdom Metazoa; phylum Chordata; class Actinopteri; order Cypriniformes; family Cyprinidae; genus Labeo; species Labeo gonius. The sequence goes on from NPDK01028515.1 coordinate 4,454, forward strand.
TTTGGTGGTTTATGAGTAATTGAAATGTGGTTAAAAAATATTAGGAGAAGCAATCAGAGAGGCAAGCAGTTTTGACATGTCATAGGCTTACTTAAATTATGTCATAGGCTTTCTTCCAAGACATACTGTTAAAAAGAACATATTGTTCGTTGCATCCGTCCCTTTAGGTGATCATTTCATCTCTTACGCATTTTAAAAGTTTGAATCGTCAGTGGGGAGTTTTTGAATGTAGCATAACGAGGACGTTGAGACTGAGGAACAGTGATAGTGCACAACATTGCACACAGCTGTCATAAGACATTCCAGAGCTGCTTGTGAGGAGATGCATGTTGATCCTAGGTGTCCAATAAGACACAGGCTGGACTCCATTGAGAGCACAGCTGCTTTGCCATTTTCGGTCAAAGCGCATTCCAATCAAGCAGAGGTTTTGTCCACCGCCCAGTAGCAAACTCTTCTACATGTTGCTACTGATAATAGTTTAGCTTAGTACATTAAATGTATAAAAATATAACCCAAAAACAACAACAACAAAAAAAAAAACAGTTTTTATTTAATTGCAACTCTGTATGACTTTCTTTTCTTAGTAACGTAAAACATTTTAAGGAACGTTTCAAATGTTTTTGTTTATATTTCATTTTATTAATATTAAAAAGAGACATTTTCCTACTTTGATGTTCCACATAAGACGGAAAGTCATGCAGCTTTGGAACAAAATGAGGGTGAATTTAATTTTTGGGTGAATTGTCCCTTTAATGCATGTAATTACAGCCTTGGCTTGAAATGCTAGTTCATTTTGTACTGACAAGGTGTGGTTGACTTTTATGAACTATTATAATTAGTCAGACAATGTTGGAAAAGTTCTATGATGTAAATGTCTTGCAGGCAAAAATAGAGTGTCAAATACGACTGTGTTCAGGTCAAACTCCAAATACAATATTCACACCTAAAGTAAAGTATAATTCCTTATACTTTAAGTCTGAATACTGTACTTCTAAAACAGAAAATAAGGCAGTGAGATGGGATTCGGAAATACACCTAAACATGGCAATGAAGCTGCAAAGTCTCATTAGGGATATCTACAAATCACTTTTTTTCAGGGTGTGCAGCAATTCTCTTCCTCTGGCCTTTCCCCCATCCAAGGGGTCTTCCTCCATACACACAAGGACAGAGACATTTGTTTACAGCATACACTGTATTTCTCTGCAGCAGACTGTGTTTTGTGTGATTTCCCAGACCACACCTTCAGAGGGGTCATTTCTTCCCTTACATGCCTCTGAGCGCAGTGGGCTGCCAAGACTTTTCTTATTTACAGAACAGTTCCTTTTTTGGTGCGACAAGGCTGCGCGTACTGCCGAAGGGGAAGGGAAAAGCGAGCTCTTGCCTTGAATGAGGACAGCTGAGCAGAAAATGGCCTAAAATGAGACAGAAGCATTCTGTGAGTTTGTTTACTTGAGAATAATCCAGAACTTATCCAAGGAATGTATCTGAAAAGAAAAAAAATAAAGGCCAAACCTACCTAAAGTGAACTAGTGCAACTAGTTGGGTGTGTGTTGCATCACAGGCTGCTTTCCTTTCACTGAGCTATCATTTAATCATGTATTGTATGTATTTGTGTGAACTTTCCATTTAAACGGAATATACTGGCTGTGGCTTAATTAGAAGCATTCCATGAAGTTTTTCCACTGTAGGCTTGAGCCAGAATGGCACCTGATCCAAAGACAGATACTAGAATTGTGGAAAGAAATTAAGTAACTGAAACTGTGGCTGTAGTTAGTGTCTTTAAAATGAAACTCCCTTAAATCTCTAATAATATATTACTTAATGAGTGTATTTTTAGTATTTCAGCAGTCAACAGGCAAGGCAACCGGTTGGTTGATTATGCAAGTTGTCATGCCTCATCCTAGATTTATAATATCTTTGATGTACTTCTTTCTATGACTTCCTTCTATGATCTTGTATTTATTGTTTTCTCCACCTTAAAATAGTGTTCAATACACTGTTAAAAAACAAGATTTAAAAAAACTTTTTAAGTTGGAAGATTATCAGAATTTCATGTTGCATTCAATGTATTACTTGCCATTTCTACACCTCTTTTTTAGTGTAGTGGTCAAACAAATACTCTAGGTGCAAACAGGACTTTTGTCGGCATTCATTTTCCAGAAGATGATAAATCAAAATAAAAACAGACAATAAAAGGAGCAGCTATCATTCTTCACATTAAACTGCATTAATGTATTTCCTGTAAATTTGTAGTCTGTCATTAGATACTACATCTTTGTTGAGAAAAAAAAAAACAGATACAACATAGCACTTTCTAGCACTGATTGTCATGCTTTAGTTTAAAATGCTGTCTTTGTTGTTTTCCCTCAAAATGGGTTTTGCACAGCCCCAGAGAAAATCTTTTTAGAAAACCTGTTTTCACAGCTGAAGCTTGTCAACGGGTGCCACACAGGAAATTCATGTTACTCTTTGTAAATCTAGCTGTTCTAGCTTTATGTAGTGTTTTAAAATGTGCTTCAGTGGCCCAAAATGTTTAAACAGAAATATACTGTCCAATACTTCTTGGGGATTTTTTTGAAAGAAATTACTACTTTTGTTCAGTGAGGATGCATTAAATTGATCAAAAGTGACAGCAGAGACATTTATAATATTACAAACAATTTTGAATTTTAGGTGTATCATGGTTTTGACAAAAATGTTGGTTTTCAGCATTAATAATATCAAGAAATGCCAGCTTTGCCATCTAATGAACTACAATTTAAAAAAAGTAGTGGATTAGTTGATAAAGTAGTTGGTTAAGCTTCAGTGTTATTTCAAAAACATCACAGAGACTTACAGACCCCAAACTTCTCAACTAAAAAGAAACCCAAAATTCATTCATTGAAATAAGTAGTAATTATAATATTAGTTAAAATAGCTAATCATTAAGGTAATCATTGCAGGTTACCACTTTTTGTCGTGTTCTTACTACATGGTAGTTTGAACTTTCGCACTTCCAAGTGCTTTTAGTGTGTGACCTAACCCTGTGACGTGATCTAAATTCACTTTGCTGTTCATTCTCTGTTTCAGGTGCGGCCCATGATATGTGTCCATGTAGTAGAGTCGGGCCTAGCTCAGTGTTTATGTTCCTGCATGGTGAGGTCCCCAAAATTTCCGAGAAAAAAAGGCATTGGAATGCCCTGAGTGATGAGGCAGGAGGCCGCCCTGCTGCCGCCCGGATTGGAGTGTTTTCTCCCAGTCATCCCTATAAGGCTTTAGTGGAGTGAGGCTACCGATCTGAGTGCAGCCCAGGCTCCTTGTTTGGGATGTGGGAGGGTGTGGTGAGCAGGGATGGGAACTACATAAGTACACCACAAGCCAGTGAGTGGTACACCATCACCAAGTGGCTAAATCCCCCCCCGGCCCAGCACTGTCAGGGTAAGTGTCATTCATCTCGCCTCATACCACTCACATCCTATCTCTTTTTCTCTCTCGATCTCCATCTCATTCTGTCCATCCGGCTTTGCAAGTACTACCTGATGCTGATAGACTCAAATGAGGTTTTGTCAAGCTTTAAGCACTTTAACTTGAAACATGCTGTTGTTTAAACAAATGGTTTCTGCACGGGTGTAAGATGCTTTTACAATGTTGTGTGAAAATAGATTAATCTTAATTTAAGTAGATATTATTGTGTGGTGTTTCTGCATGGGCATTTTTAAAGATCCTTAAAAGTGTTTCTAAGAAATAGTCTTCTAAAAGTACAGTAGATAGATTTTCTTTCTGCAGATTTACCAAAGGATATTACTGAAAGCATTTATGTTTATGAGGAACTAATATGCACATACATTCCTGAGGAATCTTTTTTAGCATCTGCAGTGTGATTGTATGATGATGCTGATTGTTAAGGGATCTGTGTTTGTAAATGAAGGTGAAGGCTTAGAAAATTGGGACGGCTGTGGAATCCAATTTGATTTGTGTGGTTTATGACTAAATATGGTTCTTCTGGACCACTGACCCATCCCCTCTTTTTTTCACCCACTCTCTTTTTTTCATAAAGTAATGTAGACAGGCAGAGAAAGAGGGAGGGAGAGTCCAAAGACAGGCATACTTCTCCATCATTTCCAAATTAGGAAGTTTTCCCATGGTGCACTCAGTAAGGGTGCACTTAGTAGGGCTGCAGAATGGACTTAAAGAAGATGTGTGTATGTGTGTGTCTATACATATACATATATGTATATATATATGTATATATTTATATATATATATACATATATGTATATATATGTATATATTTATATATATATATATATACATATATGTATATATATGTATATATATATATATATATATATATTACACACACACACATGTTAGCTTTTTGCTTTTTATGAAGACATTACATAGGCATAATGCTATTACCTTAACCCTAACCGTGTAGCACAAAACTGCTATTTTACATTTTCAAACTTCATTCTGTATGTCCACACAAGAACAAGGATTTTGGATATTGCTATCTCCATGTCCCCACAATGTAGGGTATACCTGAACCATACACACACACGTACACACAATTACATGAATTAGTTCATGAATGGACTTTCCTGGTCTACCTGACATTCTTTGTAGTATTCAATGGGTTCAGTGGGTGTGCACACAAACTCCCACATGCACACGTACACGGTTATTTCCCATGAGATACAGTACATATACCTTTTTTAACTTTTGTTTTTTAAAATAAGCTAATTAAAATGACTATTTACTAACCCTACTTTTTCCAATTTAGGACAGATTTAAAATGTCTCCAAAAAGGAATTTAACTTACATCTGGGATCAAGTTTTTTCCCCAAACTCTAGCTAAACTTCACACATGCTTGACATGAGCTATTACAGCTCAAAAACTGCTCAAACGTATGTATATAGCAGTAATAATAAATTTTCTTGCAGTGATTGTCTCCTGTAGGAGTAAGGAAGGAAATCTGAGCTGAAAATGTGTGACGACGAGGAAAGCACTGCCCTTGTGTGTGACAATGGATCAGGACTGTGTAAGGCAGGCTTCGCCGGGGATGATGCTCCCAGAGCAGTGTTCCCCTCCATAGTGGGCCGTCCCAGACACCAGGTGAGCGTCCCTCAAAACACCACTAGTGGTCAATAAGCAATGCAGTCACTTGCAGCCAACATTAATGAGTACATTTAAGTAAACAACAACGTCAACTGCTGTATTTAAGTTTGTATTTGAGGTTATCTATAGCTTAATGTGCAGTTGCAGTTAAAATGGGTGACAACTAACAGTCATGTTACGCCCTGTGCATTGACTTATTTGGCTTGATCAGATTTCAAATGCTTTGTGGAGAGTTGGACTACAGCCCAGAGTGTCTGCATTGTGCAAGATTGTAAAGATAGAATGAACTAGAACTCATTCTTACTTTTTTTTGAGGGCTGGCTATAATGTTTGGCTATGTATGACATAATGTATGACCAGCTGTTTTTCTTTTTCCTTAGGGAGTGATGGTGGGAATGGGGCAGAAAGATAGTTACGTTGGTGATGAAGCGCAAAGCAAAAGGGGAATCCTGACCCTGAAGTACCCTATTGAGCATGGCATCATCACAAACTGGGACGACATGGAAAAAGTAAGCAGATCCTATCAAACCATCCAACAGACAACAAACCAAAACAGAACTCTAAACAGTCTACCAAAAATATGTCTTATCTTTCTATGAACATGCCTTATTGTACTTCTGGCTTAAATTTATCCTCTGTGTTCTTTTCATAATACTGTAATACATTTCCACATTACATAAAACAGGCAGCAGCAGCAGCTGTAATGGCCCTTAAGGTCTTGAGATTTCATCAGATCACACTTTCATCACTTCTTGTTTCAACACATAGATTCTTTTAACCTACGAGAAGAATTTTTCCAAATAACTATTCCCACTGATGACTCACTATAACAATATCTCTCATCTCACATTTCACACCTCATGGTGTCAACACGTACACAACAGATGTTATTATTCACTAATCTGTCTCAGCCCACACGATACTTCCTGATTGTGATCTGTTTGTTAAACTGTAATTATAACAATCAGCTTTAACTCTTTACACAAAAACTCAAAGACTATTATATAGACACTTATAAGACTACAATACACAAAACCTATTACACTAATAGTGCAATTCTGGTGACAGTGATTTGTCCATTGATTATGTTCACCAGATCTGGCATCACTCTTTCTACAATGAGCTCCGTGTGGCTCCAGAGGAGCACCCCACTCTGCTGACAGAAGCCCCTCTTAATCCCAAAGCCAACAGGGAAAAGATGACCCAGGTTAGAACTGAATTCAAAAGTGATAATGCTGATAATGTACCAATCTGTAGTATATAAAACAAACAAGCATTTGATTTAGCTCCAGCTTACCTCCTTTAAGCCCTCAGGGTCTTGAGAAGTTATCAGATACGCCTACAGTAGTATTACCAAACAAAAGTTGAATTCACTGGTGTGTGGTTCTTTAGAACAAAGCCCTTGTCAGTGCTAAGTTATGCAGAAAGCACATAATAATAAACTGTAGACTTGTGATAAACATTATTTTGCTTGACATAAATTACACATTGTCAAACCACAAACGTTGTGCATAAGTGATTATTCAACTGCTACGATTCTCAGTAGTAAAAATAAAAACCCACAGTGCCTTTGGTAGTAGAAGAAAATTCCCCAACGGTGGCTTCAAAATGCATGTTTGAGGTATTTCTACGTGTAATTTATGTTGTAGAGCAAAATATGAAAGTCGTGTAATGTTAACCCCAGACTTTATCTCATTTTAAATCAAAAAATGGCTATTCTAATAAAAAAACCTAGGCATTTCCAAAGGGCAGAAAAATGGCAGTTCAATATTACACGATGCATTAAAAAATATTATATGATGATTTGGTGCTCAAGAGATTTTGTAACACTTTAAATGTCTCTGCTTTCATTTTTCATTTTTCATAATTGAATGCATCTTTGGTGAATAGTATTAATCTCTTTAAAAAATGTGAGGGCAGCAGTTATAACATGTTTACATTGCTTCAAACTTGTCTATTCAAAGTGATCATCAGAACTCTTAAGAGTCATTTGTTTAGGGAAATAGCTACACTAGTTGTGCTGTATGTTTTAGATCAGCTAAAAATAACAACTCATTTGTTTGTAATTCAGATTAGACAAGTCGCATTGTATTTTTGTTTTTGCGTGCAGCCACTGATGACAATTCTACAAAAAGACGCATTTATACAAAACACACGTAGAGGAAATAGGAAAGCCTTCTTCAGTGTGTAAAGCGATTCAATCTTTCCACCCACTTTTTAAATCATTAATTATGTTGACGTCAGCATTTATTAGCCAGTGTTCAATCACTAAAATCATTAAATCATTTCCATTTCCAAGATAAATCTATTGCCATTTTCAAAAAGTAATCAGAAAATATATATTTTTATCCTTCTTTTCAGTAAAACCGAAAGCGCTTGGTTTATTGTTGGTTCTGTTCGTAAACACATTGTTGGTCTTACTTTGCAGATCATGTTTGAGACCTTCAATGTTCCAGCCATGTATGTAGCTATCCAAGCGGTGCTGTCCCTCTATGCTTCTGGTCGTACAACAGGTCAGTTCACCTGTCAAGCAGGTCATAACTCACATTTGACTTACGTTGCTGCGCAGTACCAAGCACTTTATTCTTGTTAAACAGGCATTGTCCTTGACTCTGGTGATGGTGTCACCCACAATGTGCCCATTTATGAGGGCTACGCTCTTCCGCATGCCATTATGCGTTTGGACTTGGCCGGCCGTGATCTCACTGACTACCTCATGAAGATCCTAACTGAACGAGGGTACTCATTCGTCACCACTGGTGAGTCTGGACATGTACAGTACCACCATAATGATATGAAATATTTTTGTTTTAAATATTTATGACTAAAACAAGAAAAAATATATTCAAATCTGTTTTAATTAGTATCATTTAAATGTTTCCGTTTAACTAAATACTATTTTAGAATATTAATTTTAAATCATTTGAGTCTTTATTATTTGTCTTGTATAGCTGAAAGAGAAATCGTTCGAGACATCAAGGAGAAGTTGTGCTATGTGGCGCTGGATTTTGAGAATGAGATGGCCACTGCAGCCTCTTCCTCCTCTCTGGAGAAGAGCTATGAGCTTCCCGATGGACAGGTCATCACCATTGGCAATGAGAGGTTCCGCTGCCCTGAGACACTCTTCCAACCATCCTTTATTGGTAATCTCTCATTTCTCTTCCCTTCTCTTTTCAAATGGTGGATTCAGAGCACTTTGATATATTTCAATGCATTGATCTGCACTTTGTTAGGAATGGAATCTGCTGGCATCCATGAAACCACTTACAACAGCATCATGAAATGCGACATTGACATCCGCAAGGACCTGTACGCCAACAACGTGCTGTCTGGTGGTACCACCATGTACCCTGGTATTGCAGACAGGATGCAGAAGGAGATCACTGCTTTGGCCCCCAGCACCATGAAGATCAAGGTCAGATTAATAAAGTATTATCACAGTTTCTTGTCTAACCAGGGTTAACTAAAACTTAAAGTTTTTTTTTTCAAAGCAGCTTTACAGTAATAAAACAGGAAAATAACAGAAACAATACAAACTGTTTGAAGAAGGAAACAGATTCAGATAAATCATCACAAACTGGGAAAACATTATTCTGTTCACATCAGTAACTGTAAAGTATATTATTTATGAAACAAGTTCATTTTTGCGGAAGGTCACTTTAGTGTTTTAATTCAGTTCAGTGACAGCGTTAATGTTACATTGATTAATTATGAAACAAAAGTAACTGGTTTAAAACATTAAAAAAATTAACTGAAATAAATATATTTCAGCTAGTTGCCAGAGAAACATTGAAGTATTAAACAAATAAATAAAATTAATAACAAATTTTAAAAACACAACAAAATCACTAAAACTTTACCTAAAATTAAAGAAAATATAAATACAAGAAAAAAATACAAAAGTAAAAACTAATTTAAAATATTAACTATAACTATATAAAAAAATACTAAAATAACACTGCTTCTACTTTGTATGTACTCAGATCATCGCCCCACCTGAGCGCAAGTACTCAGTATGGATTGGCGGCTCCATCCTGGCCTCCCTCTCCACCTTCCAGCAGATGTGGATAAGCAAGCAGGAGTATGATGAGGCCGGGCCATCCATTGTGCATCGCAAGTGCTTCTAAACAACACCTCCAACTCCCTCCTGTTCCCCTAATTCTGCTATTGCTTCATAGCCTGTAAACTGTGAACGTACCCTTTATTTCCCTCTATTGTTTTGTCTTTGCACTGCCCACATCTGTTTGAATGTTTTGATTTAATTATGTCATGACAATATAGTGTTGTTTTCAATGGGTTAAAAAGCTTGATTGCGCTGCCAATAAGAAAGATTGGGGAGATTCCTTGGAGTAGCGAGACTCCAGAGATGAGGAGAGGGCATCGAGGAACAGGGCTCATTCTCCCTTTTGTGTTAAAATGCTACGAGGTAACACAACTGCATGTTGGCTTTCAGGCAGTCTGTATGGATATCATATGATAACCCCATGAAGGAATAAAAGCTCTGCAATAATAATATGGATTTGACCCCTTATTTGTTTCTGCAACAAATTACACTTCTCTGGATTAATATTTACACAAATACAAATACTGCTCTAAATGACATTCTTACAAATTCACTTTAATAAGCAGAAATAATTCTATATACTCACAATCACTGTAATTCAGTTTCTGTATACACAGGGTTTCTAAGATCATGGAGCACCTGGAATTTTAAAATGGTGATTTTCAGGCCCGAAAACTGATGGAAATGAATATAATCTTAAAAGGTTTTCTAGTTCATGTCTATAATATTTAATCAGCTGGAAATTGCACTTTTTTCAGTGCAATTTCTGTTAAAATATAATACAATTTATTATAATTTTTAATATCATCAAAATGACTTTTTTACACAGTTAATTACATGGTGATTAATTAATCTAATCCCCAAAAAA
>NPDK01028766.1:2708-16919 GCA_013461565.1 Labeo gonius
ATTTTAACCCTTTCCAAAACATTTTTTTTTGAGTAACATTAAAAACTGAACTAGAATAAAGGAATAAATGTCAGTGAAACTAATAAATATTTTAGTCAAAAGATTTTCTGCAATGTTGAACCGGCCATTAGGAACGACAGGTGGAAAAAATATATTTGGTTATATATACTGGTTCTCAGAGAAGGATTTGGTGCACATGTATACTGTCCCTAATAAACTACAAATAATATCCATATATGATAAACGAATCCAGTTGCGTAATATCACATTAAAATACCAGTTTATACATCAGAGATTTAACGTAACTTCAGTGCCTTATGGTGGGGTAAGTTAAAGTGTTGGCTCAACTTACCCCACAGCATTTGGCTCACTTTGCCCCATAGCTGTCATTTTGGAAACAAACTAGCTGGCTTACCAGTTCAGGCTAATATTTAGCTAAATGATTTGCATTGTTTTATATGTTGTTAAATCACCTAAATGTATTATAAATATTTTTAGACCTGGATACATTTGCTTTGATGTAACAGGCATTACATCTGTTATGCTAAAGTTTTACTTTGACAAGCCAAAAACAGTTAGAGTAAATGGATGCCTTCCACTCCTCCCATGTGTTTCTCCTTTTCACAGTCTGGCAGAAATGATATGTGATTCCAAAATGCATAAAGTGGGTCAACTTACCCACTGGCTCAGTTTACCCCACTCATGTACCAACCTTCATGTTTAAACAGCGCACACAATGCCTCTTACTCCCAATTTCTCTTTACATGGGAACAGGAGAGCTGTCAGTCAATAAATTGAAAAAGTAACTCAGATATTTTCCCGTAAATTAAAAAGTAATGCATTACTTTACTAGTTATTTAAAAAAAGTAATCTGATTGTGTACCACACTCAAGTTACTTATTACAAGTTACCTAGACTTTGCTGTTTGCAGGTCACAGGTTTGATTCCCAAGGAAAATACATGTACTAAGCAAATGTATAGTTTGAAAGTCACTAGATTTGCCAAATGCATAAATGTAAATTCACTATAATATGTTAGTCTAATAATTGGCTTCTTTAGTGATGATATTTACAATCAAACCCAGTGCAAATTTTCCACAGGAATCAAATCTTCAAGTAGGTTTCATCTCTTTACTATTACAATAGACACTGTGTCTGGGTGTTCATTGCACTGTTAGTGAACTATTGTGTATTTTGGAAAACAGGGGTTGTTTTGTTCTTTACTCCAATTGTTTTATAACTGCTTCCTCAGGTGAATCTCAGGTGAATATATGATACCTGTGAGACCACTCAGGCATATACCTTTTTACGGCATTACCTTCAATTTAACATTTTATTTATTTATTATTAAATAGGCAACGGTATTTATTGTTTTCGAAAATGAAATACTTCAAAATGCAACAAATCTATAAAATGAGCAAAGAGATGTTGCAACATTTTGGATTTAGATATAAAATATAGGCCTATACATATTTAATTTTGTGATTACAATGTTCTCATGTTATTTCTTACATTTTGCCTGACTTGGTAGCATACAGTCTTAAAAATAAAAGTTACAAAATAGGTGTTGCTGTTGAAGAAACATTCAGTTAATCTTAAGAACCTTTTTCAAATTAAAGTCCTTTTTGCACAGTGGATAGTTTCCATGGATGATACGGAACCACACGTGCCAAGAAGGAACCATTATTTTAAGAGTGTAAAGTAATTTAAGTATTCCTAATTGTGAGAATAGTCTTTTTGCCTTGTAATCCAGCAGCAGACCCACCATGTATAGTTAAGTTTGCAGAGTCAAGGGATCATTTTGTGGTTGAACTTGAGCTGTTTTCTCCAACAGCGTCACCATTTTGACCATTTTGTCTCTAAACAAATGAAATCTTGACCCAACCTGACTGAATTCTGTTGTACAGGTGAGAGGGAATAATAATACTTACCCATAGAGCCTACTCTCAAAACTTTACTACATTTGTTACTCTGTCGAAAGTGGAATGTTGGAGATTTATTCATATTCCAGGCCCTATTTGGGTGTCTGACGTAGAAAGCTTTATCTTTCCATCTTAAATGTATCTTATTTCACTGAAGAGATGCTTTACTGACAGGAGCTGAATACTGAATTAAAAAGTACTTTAACAGAAGGCCCAAAATGGATGGCAGATCTCACTTTCCTGGTGCAATGTTCTGTGCTTAAACTCGCAGATCAAAGTGAGGGCTCTCATTGTTCTGCTCACACTACAGCCACAATGTCACCATTCATGCATGCATGTCTTTTAAGCCAAAAGCCTCTCATAACCCAAAGCATCGCTGGGTAAGGAGAGGAGGGTGCACTTGTGCCCCAAACCCTGACCCGGTCAAATCTCTTTGATCCTAAAGCCTGTGTTCCGCGCATGCATCCTTTGATGGAAGGTCTTCACTGACTCAAAAAAAAAGTACAGAGGAGAGGCTGTAGGAAAGTGATGTAATTTAATGTGATGATCTGCTCGTGAGTGTCAGAGGTCAAATTAAGGCACACTTTTTTAATACACTGAAATGACACTTGAAGCCTTTGGTGGATATGATACATGATATAATTTGAAATAATAGAAGCTGGTTTCAGGTGCAAGCGCCAGAGGCTAAGATATTCCTAGAATAAATTTTAAGTTTGTTCTTCCCTTAAATACTTTAGGGCTCGGCCTAAAAATTAAACCCCCTTGACTGAACAACTGATCTTTTCTCAGCTTTTTGATGTCTTTCTAAGATGGGAACTGTTGCGCAATGTCCTTTGGACTTCCAAAGATGTCCAGAGTTCACTCTTATTTAGTAGCTGCCCTTTTATTGGAAGGGTGTATCCTTAAAATATCAGTTTTCATAAAAATAGCAGCATAACTGTTTTCAAAACTGATGATAGTTTCTTAAGCGCCAAATCAGCATATTATGATTTCTGATGCATTATATGACAGAAAATGTCATGGTACTGTTGGACATATCCTTATATCCTAAAATCCACTGGTTTAGGATCTTATTCCCAGAAACATTTCTGGAATTGTCAGTGGTGCCTTATCAGTTGCTAGTCAGCTCCACTTTCATGCTATCCTCCTGTTCTTTGCGCTTCTGAGATTTACCCTGGGGCTATTTTTCCTCCATCATTTCTCTGAGAGAATAAAGAATTACAAGGCAAGAGAAATAATTTGGATGTGGATCAAATAAATCCTCAGCAAAAAATTTTTGTAAGACTGGAATCAAATCATTTGCTCCCTATACGCATCAGTCAGTCCCCTGATTCGCTCCCATTCAACTACAATCAAACTGACTATAGGAAGTGCTCAGTATGGAGTTTTCTTTTGTCTAGCTTTTAAAACAAGGTTTTATGTTATTAAAGAGCAGCATTCAATGTTCTTCTGCATACAAATTTAGAAATAAATGCTGTTACATGATTGACCCTAGAACAAAAAGATCACCTGATACAGAAATTGACAGGTGATCTGACCAGTCATAATGCTGAATCTACCATTTTTGTGCGACAAACAAACCAGGTAGGAGAGTAGATTAATGTTGGTGGACTTGAACTTGACAAATTGTGTATTGACGTGTATTGGTCCTATAGCGATCTGTCATGACACATTGAAGAGCCAACCTGATCTCACAACAATTTGTACATATTTTACGAGGTGGCTAATTCGTACAAATTCATAAGTTTTGTGAAAAATCGTGTGTATATTACAAGGTGGCAAATTCATAGGAATTCATACGAAACCTACCCCTCACAAAAAATTTCACCTCATAAAATACATACAAACTGGCCACAAAAATGGTATTATATACTCAAAATTTGTTGACACCGATAGCCTTGTGGGCAGTGTGCCAACATATGGTGCAGTTGCACCTCGGGTGTCCCGAGATCGAATTCTGCTTCGTGGACCTTTCTTGATCCCACCCTCTCCCTCCCACACACTTCCTGTCGTATCTCCACTGTCCTGATGAAAAAAAAGACAAAATTATGTTTTTTTCTATTATGTACTTTTACAAAGTCTTGATTTTATTTTGGAGGTGTTTTAAAAAATGCATTATTTTTCACATAATTTAAATTATTACAATACCTTTCTCCCCAACGTGGCACAAATGGCTTGATTAGTTCCGGGCTTTGATGAAGGCCCACCTTCTGAAAAACGCAATGCGTTGTGATTGGCGAACAGCTTAGACAGTGTTTCAGTACTGCCACGCCCCTTGCCAAAGCAGCAGGTTCCATCTGTTCCATTATAGTTAAGGATATATTAAGGTATAGTTGACACTACAGTAGTGTTTGGTCCAATCGCCAGGCTGCGAGATTGCAGAAACATGATATTATCATGCTAATTTGTTCATTTATTATAAACTTAGTTTCATTGCCCAAAACCAGCTCCAGAATAAGGCTAAAAACAGCCTAAGGTTTTTTTGTATGACTTAATTTGTACTTAACATGACAATTGAAGTTACTAATTATAATGCTTACATTTTCTTAGTTATTCAAAAGGCAGCTACAGAAAATGAGCAAAGAACATTAACATGATCAAAGAACATCATCACTGATTAGATTAGCCTAGTCTAGTGCGAGTTTATGCATTTTAAAAAACACTCGCATTATAAGTGAAACCATCTACACTGTATGATGAATAAATGTCACATGTCAGCAACGCGTTATGCCTCTGACGTGGACGCTGGAGCCACTATAGTCAATGCTTGTGTTTATAGCAGCCGCACTGCGGCTCTACACACTGCTCCCCCCAAAAATTTAAATTTCCTTAGGCGGGATTTATTTTAATGATATTCTAATGATCTTTGTGACATCACAACACCTGGAAAACAAAACTGTAGTCTAAATGAGCCGTTTGTTGTAATTCTTGAAAAGAAAAAAAATTCTTTGAGATTTGTAACTTTGTAGATCTTGTAGATGTAATGTGGGAGCGCCATGGCTTGTGACCTGTTTTATCTACAAAACTTTTAAACCTGTTAAGTGAATTAACAAGTATCTAGCTATTATTATAAGCTCATGCTGATATTATTTAATACTTTTTGCTACTGTATTTAATGAATATGCACTTTTCCCACTTCTTCCGCCAATTTTGTAACAATACTTTCGCCACAAGGAGCAGACAAAAAAAGAGACAAAACAAACCCAGTGTTAAAACAGAAATGAAGATGCTGTATTGAAAATGTACAAAAGCTATACATATGAGTTCTGCTAATGGCATCACAAAAAACCAACCAACTCTGAGAGTTTAGACCTTCAGAATCGCTCTGTCCTTGGTGGAATTTTCTTGTAACAGTACTAAATCAAAGGCAGAAGTCATTTTAGTATGCGCCTGTGGTTTATCACAAGCTCAAGAGGGTGATGAACCTGTTAATTGGGATGCGATCTCCGCTGAGAACACACAGAGTACTTGCATATTCCTTTAAAGACATCTCAAAGGACGCACGGGTTGACAGGCCTCCACAGACCGAAGCTCAGAGACGTAATGCTGTCCTTCACTATCACACAGCCAGATCAGAGATCTGTAACTCCTGGAGCGTGCTTCAAGGGAATCCGTCAATATAGATGAAATCGACCATCTTTGAGGAATTGAGCAGAAATTTATTTTCCACCAGTTTTTTATAATACCCCATAGAAGTGACAAGGGGGTACATCAGAGCACTGTGCACGTTGAACAAGCTTGTGCAGTTAATATGCATTACACATAATTTAAAGCATGAAGGATATGGAATAACTATAAACAAAACAGAGAAAATGCAATAAAAATATTCATAAATCTATTAGTAGCTACATACCAGATTACATAGCATTAAATGAGTTTAAAAATGTACTTATGTTCTTTTAAGTGAGGCACTTAGTGATTTTCAGTGCACTGTTGAGAAAGGGAAAATCAGACTTGTTCAAGCCCAATAACCATTACCCTGATGTACACTAATATGCATTAACAAACAAACTTACATCGAACATATGGCTTTGTGAAAGATGTCATCTTGAGGTCTTTGCCAGTCTAGTTGCATACAACAGTTGTGTCAGCAAATGTCTTAAAATGTAATTGACTGTGTTCACCTGAAATGCTGCAAGTTCAACTCATCAGAAACTGTATTTCAGTGCCTTTGCTCATGAAAAAAAAAATCCATAAACGTATTCTCTCCCCTTTAGAGCACAGTTCATTTTATTCTGTGTCAATGTCTTTACATTAAAACAACATAAAAAGCAACCCCTGATTGCTGAAGAACTTCCTTAATTCTCAAGCCATCATGTTTAAGAATTTGCTTTCCTCTGCAAGGGCTGTTAACATTGAGCTCATGTCACCAATAGCCATGTTGCCAATACCTGCCGGGATCGAGGCTAGCGTAACGGAGTTACGCGGGGTGGTGAGCCGTGAGGAATTCTGCGAAAGACTCTGCAGAAGGCCCGGACTTAATGTGCCAGACATTAGGCTCGAATGGTCTCCATCATCCAAAATGGCATCAAAGTCTATTTGAGTGTGCTCAAGGGTTTGAGTGGAGTCCACTGTGCTGGTGACCTGGTTAACCCCAGGAGACGCCATTGTAGACACTGAAGCAACAGGTGCTTGGTTTGCGCACGGAGACATGGGAGAACCATAATCCACACTACTGTCCAACATATGGATCTCTCCTGAATAGTACACAGTGCCATTACCATTGCTGTGTTGACCGAAGTCGGCTGGTCTCTTTGGGCTAGCTTCTGAGGAGTTAGCGTTGGACAGAGAGCAACCATTTTGCTGAACCATACCTGACCCTGAGTGTTGTCTATTTAAAGGTTTGGGCTCGGGCGGAGGTCTGGGCTGTATCAGTCCTCTGCCTGGATTTTGAACGGCTGTCTGAGTAAGGGGAACGTAATTTTGCTGGTTGACGTTGTTAATATGTGCAAAGTTGGATCTGTAATTCTGCAACTCCTGGTTCTGCACCACTCTTCCATTGGGTGGACCAACGCCATTGCATGTTAGACGCTGACTGGAGTTGTAACTGATCTCTTGCCGATATCCTGGTTGTGGGTTTGCTTGCTCACCGAGGTTCTGACACGGATTGTTAACGGATTGTCGATACTGCTGGACAGAGTTCATCCTTTGGGTGGCCCTCTGTGGATAAGCCTGTTGCAGGCTAGCCAGATTCTGGCTCATCGGTATAATCTGCTGATTAGTGCCAAAGCCTTGGTAGGAGCCAAAATTCTGCTTCTGCTGAACCACTGTCAAGTTCCCTCTGAGTTGCTGCTGCTTTGGAAGCCTTGCAGTTGTATCCACAGAACCAGAACTGACCTCGTTCCATTGCACAGGCATGTTGTTCTTGTTCATGCCTTGCGGATTGGGCATTTGCTCCGGAGCTGGGCCAATAGGTTCTACGTGGCTTCCATTGTTGCTTGTCATGCCCATTCGGCGCTGCCCGTAGAATTGTTGTTGGGAGGGCATATTACCATGGAAGTCTAGTCCATGACCACCGTTTACGGAAATCCCTGGGTCTTGATTTGAACCATTCTGGGACGTGAGGTACTGTACCACGTCATCTGGCAGCACCAGATCATCTTCTTGCTGATCACCTCCATCAGAGGCCATGTTCTCCATTAAAACATTCTCTGAAATACTAGGTGGCCTCTGGCTGAAGGGATGACGATGCAAGCTCCCATCAGACCAGGTGTTGCTTTGCAAGTTGAAGGTACGTCGATCTATCGCAGGCAGACGTGACAGGGTCATGTTGCTGATGCTGTTGAATCGCTGAACCCTCGGCAAGGAGAGCGGGTCGATAGCTGTACGACGAACAGGATCGCTTGCTCGTCGTGGAAGACTGGCCGGAACTTCGTGAGGCATCATCCCAGGGATGCCGTAGCCAGTATCACTGCAGCGTCTTGAGTTGACTACACCTTGGGAATGGTGCAAATGCGAACTTTCCTGTGAGTCATTGTACAGAGCCATTCTAGTTCTAAGACTCATCCGATCCATGTTGGGAAGAGGTGTTGGTGGTGCACCCCCTGTGGCTGCAGCGTATTTCGCTTTGAGACGGTAGTGTTGAGCTGGCGTGAGATTTAGTAAACTCGTAAGTCCACCTGCACCACCACAATGGCTAGCTTCACTGGAACGGCGAGAGAGATCTGTGGAGATGGGGTCGTAGGAGTCTGCTGAGCTGATGTTATTGTTGCGGACTCCAAATTGCGAAGCTTCGCTCGAGCGACGACTGGAGTAGCAGGGTGAAATACCGGAGGACCGACGACTGAGCGTGTATGCTGAGCTCATTGTGCTTGTGGAGCTGTCTCTGCGCTCTTGCAGCTGGTTTAGCATTGTCATCTCATATGAAGACAAGTCTCCTAAACGTTGAATTGGAGGTCCTGGCATCTGACCGCCCAGATTTTGAGTCTCCAGCAGTGAGTCTAAAGAACAGAGTAATTAGAGTAATGTATGGGAACACATAGTGGAAACAAAACAATAAATAAACATTTTTGCCTGCAGTACTTACCAATAGAGGGTATTGGAGGCAGCTTGGTATTTCGGACTTGAGGTGCTGCATTCGCCCAGGAGCAGGGGTCTCTTACAGTTTTAAGCTTTTCCTTCTTGATGTTCTCAAGATGTAGTAGTCCTCCTCTGTTTTTACGCAGCTGGAGACACACTCCTGCAGAAGTACCTGGAGAACCGGTAGAATCTACTACAGGCGTGTCATCTAAAGCACTCAGGTCCCCCAAACTGCCTCCACTGTGCATGGCCATCTCTACTCCACTGTCATTGTTGGTGGCACTGCCAAGTGGCGATGGCTCACTGCTACATGATGACTGACCACCAGGGCTGGACTGATACATCTACAAAGAAACCGTAATGAGCAAGGGTCAGTTCCCCTGACATTTTTTCACAGAGTCTCAGTAAAGTCTATAGAATTGTGGAATTGTTCTACCGCTAGTCTGCAGTAAATCATGCATAAAAAGACACTGCTGCAGTGCTCACCTCAGTACAGTCTGTCCATTATTTTCAAAGAGAAGCAAGTTAGTTAAGAGGAAAGGAAAGGGTTAGTATATTAGATGAGGCAATGGTTAGTACATTAGTTTGAACTCTACATTAAGAGCATTTCACATAGTACATAATAAGATCTGAACACGCTGTATCTCTGCATGAGGTGATTACTGTAAATACTGCACATCTTACACGCAAAACACCATCTAAAATAAGTCTGCAAAAATAAGTGGTTATGGCATTTATTCCTCCATGAAATGCTACCTGATCTCATGACGAAAACGTACCTGTGGGAACTGTTTCGCAAGACATGAAATGCGTACCAACAAGTATATATCACTGCAGTTTCCAAGAGGTTGAACACTAGCGGCGATAAAACAGCGAGCACTTGTAATCATTTTTGTACAGTTATGATTACAGCTCCACATTTCGCTTTCCGAATGTAACAAGCTTGCTCGGAAGCTCAGTTGGCACGGAATTAGACTTAGGATGTGGAATCCTTGGGTACGAATCCCGTGAAAAACATGACTCTAATGAGCTAAAAGATAAGAGATTGAACAAGCTACAAAGGCAAGCTTGCAATTGCATTTTAGTTCACAATCGCTTTTGTTCATACTAGATTTTAAAACATCACAGAGCATTAGAGTTATAGCGCTGTTTAACGAACATTTCAAGTCAGAACTGCGGTGACACAAACAAAATCAATGTGACAAAATATGTGCGTTCATCTTTTCCTGGAGGAAAAAAAACAGTTTTAGCACCACTCAATGGACACTTTACACTGAATATGTCACAAAACATACATGGCGGTACGTATTTTGCATCTTGTGAGAAAGTTCCCACATGTATGTTTTTGTTATGAGATCAGGCTGATAAAATAGGTTAGACACCTTCAACAACAGCCAAACAAAAAAACCTGTTTCTGTTTTTCTTTAACTTTTGCTGTCTCTCTCGCAATGAAAAAAACCTGGGAACTTGTGGTTGCCGTACACTGTGTAAAACTGCTTTTAGTCAAAACCCTTGACAGAACATCTCAAGTGATGTAATAATATATTAAGAACAAAACTGACTATTCTTACCACTGTGTTTTCCGTCTTGATCGATTTGACATGCTGGCAATCCTCCACTCCTCGGGTGGTGCTGTTGGCTTCCACTGACCCATCTGATCTTCCCCTTGCATGCTTTGTGTGTGCCTCATTTTCTCCATTCCCTTTAGGAGGGTGAGGTTTAGGTGGTGCATCACCACGTTGCTTCTTAGTGACATGTGCTTCTGGACCATGAACGGTCTTCACATGTTTCCTGAGCGAACTGGGGTCTGTATAGCGTTTTGTGCAACCTGGTATCTTACACACATATGGTTTCTGCAAAGGAATGACAGATAGCTTTCAGAGCGCAATCAAATCTAACTTAAATCAAATCTCTTGGTCTTAGTCTAGAGATGGGAAACAGAATACATATAATGAAAAGGATGTTGAAAGCTCGAACCTCATTCGAGTGCGTGCGGTTCTGGTGCTTGGCTCGGTCTGAAGCGTTGGAAAACGCCTTGTTACAACCCTCATGCTCACATACGTAAGGTTTCTCCCCTGTGTGGGACCTCAAGTGAGTTTTGAGGTTTTCCAGTCGAGAGTAAGCCTTCGAGCAACCTTCAAACTTGACAGAGAGAACGAGAGAAAGAGAAAAGCAAGCCATTACATCAGCCATCCATCTGAACTGAAAATCAAAAAACTTTATGAGTGAATCTCACAAAACCTGTCAAGAACACGTTTGGGTTATATTTGACCTGATACACAATTATTTTTTACTTTAAAAACAATGGAGTATTCTACACAATTCTTATTACCATAGTAAACAAAAATAATTTTGCTTATAGGGGAATTCTTTTCCTGAATATTACCCCTAAAAATACTTTTTTTAATAGCTGTGAATTTTTGCTTTTTCAGATCATGTCAGTATCAATTATCTTCTGTGTTATAGAATCCTGTGCTTTCTTATTCATAATAGTTTAGCCTTTACATGAATCACTCATTATTGTAAAATAGATCATATTAGATAAGCACAAAAAGTGCTTATTAAAGTCATAGGTGACTCTTTTTTTTAACTGATAGGTCTTGTATACTGAAGGTGTGTGGAAACTTCACTGAAATTTAATAAAGACCCGTGGCGCCTTCCTCTCCTCAGACTTTAATTATGTTTCCATCCTGTCAATCAGCACGCTCAGAAGTTCACTTTTTAATAGGATCTCAAGCCACTAAAATTGACGTTGAGGTTGAAAAAGCAAGACAGCAGATCAGCATGCCTTCATGATGTTTTAGGAGAGTAAATGTAGCCGAGATGAAAAATGTGTCCTGTTTAAAATCAGGTGTTCTGTTGAAATAAGAAACAAGCCTATTTCTGTAAAGCTTGCTCTATTTTTGGGTCCAGAAATAGATGTGCTAATTCTTGGAAATAACTGTAAAGACAGTATAGGTTTTTAAACAGGGAAGGGTGAGGTAATACATGCATTTAAGAAGTGCATCACTTACTGTGCACTTATGGGGCTTCTCCCCAGTGTGACGACGCATGTGGACCACAAGCATGTACTGGGCCTTGAAAGGCTTCTGTTCTCGTGAGCATTCCTCCCATCGACACACAAACTCCTTTTTCTCTCCATGAATGTGGTCATTATTGATATGCTGCAAGTAGAGAAAAGTGACGATATGAAAGTCAAAAAAATGTCATAATTCCTTACATTTTCACCCATCGTGCAATGAGAAATGCTCACCAAGGCTGCATTTATTTGATCAAGAAAACAGTAAAAACATGTTGTTGCATTTTAAAATCTTTTTTATTTCAGTTTTTTAAAAATCAATGCATATCTGTAATTGCAAAGCTGAATTTTCAGCATCACATGATCTTTCAGAAATCATTCTAATATGCTCATTTGGTTTTCAAGAAACATTTCTCATTATCAGTGTTAAAAACATCTCTGTTGCTTAATATTTTTGCAGAGGCCATGATGCATTTTTTTTCAGTATTCCTTGATTAGAAAGTTCAAAAGCACATAAATTCTCTCTACGGGAACTTGCTACTGCCGATAAACCCGTAGCAGAGCTATACAGGTGGAGCTGGGGAGGTGGAGGGTTTCAGAGGAACTCTGAAAGCGTGCTGCAAAAAGCTCTAGTGAATGCTAACCAGCCATTTAAATGTAAAGCAGCAAGCTCATTGGCTATGTATGTAACATGAACCAATCAGCTTCTCCCAATTAGTTTAATGCTGTGAATATAATCAGTTTGCGGTAACGACCCATCAGCCTGCACCATCTCAAGTTTCATGACAGAACTTGTCATTTATTTGAAATACAATTAATTATTATTAATATATTTGCTTTTACTATTCCTGACTCCAAACTTGGAGTATGTATATACTAGGGATGAAATGGTATTATCAATATTGTGGTAGCACATCAAAGTGTCTCAAAATTATCATGGTCACACGACGATATGAAACGGGTCTTCCGGGCAAAAAGTATGGTTTTTAAAATATATTTAAACTTCTTAGTCTAACATAAAAGAACTTAAGCTGTGTTTTGGGCCATTATGCTTTGGCAAGGTATCTGTCAAACAAACAAAAACCGAAAGCACAATATGGCATAATCCCTTCATGAAGTCTGCTTTCGCTATTTACTGCATGTACAGTGAGTTTAGTGTGCGTTTGGGAATACTGCAGCTGTCAGTCACGCTTTATTTTCGAGGGAAAAGATTAAATTATTTCACTAGATTTGTAGTGAGATGTGAGAAGCCCGCTTTCACGAAAGCTGGAGTTTTCCGTCAAAATAAAAGCTCTACTGCAGTTTCCATCAAAATAAAAGCTTAAAAGTGCTTAAAATAGCTGACAACTAACGGTTTAAATTGGTAACATTACTGCAGTCCAAATTCAAGATATATCTTTCAAGTGTAAAAATAAGGAAAGAAGTATTGTAATTTCCCTACTGTAGTGTAAAGCAAAAATAATATACCTATAAATAGTATACCTCATTACATCCCAAGCATATACATATAATAATATACAAATATATAATAAATAACTGGATTCTGTGTACCTTGAAAGGTACTTGCTTTGTACTCCTCCAAAGCACCTAACATAACCCTGAATGACGTTTTTCAGGGAAGATCTCATGAAATAAAATCAAACACCATGCCATTATTTCGTTTCTTGCGGTATATAATTTAGACTGCAAGCAGACAGCATAGACTATAGCCTGAGGACTAAAAAGGGTGTGTAGGGAGGAAGTCCAGGCCCTTGGTATTGGTCTGGTTTCTAAACATCCCTTTGTTTCCACTTCTGATCCCTTTTTCTTGTCTTCTCTGGCTGTGATTATACCTTACACTCTGTCTCGCTTTCCAAAACCATTTTTTATCAGGTTTCTCAGAAATCTGACTAATGACGGACAGCGATCTTGTAATCCCCAGAAACAATTCACTTGCAACTACTTAAGACCACATGTTTGTTTGTGCCTTCACTTTTAGTCTGGGGTGGGTTTTAGAACATAAAACACATGCTAGACTCTCAGCTTAGACTGGTTTGGGCTTGTTCTGGAATTGGAGAATGGCAGGAGACCAAATCCACTGATCCATAACCCCAAAGGATTCCTGAGCTCCAGGTCCAGGTCTCACGAGGAGCCAGACTGGCTCGCCATGTTCCTGTCAGGGCAGCGAGTCTGACTCAGGCCCCAAGTGTATGTGTCACATCGTGGCTCACAGATTGTTAATAACGCCCAGCAGAGCGGCTGAGGTGTCAGAGGTGGAGAGGGCCACTCCAGAGCTGCTGGCATGACGACGGATTTACTGCATGGCCTCAGGGAAGGTAAAAGGTCAGAGGGTGCACAGAGGCAGAAGCCATACATATGAGATTATATGTGCACACGTGAACACATTCGGCACCTCTGCGGGTATCAACATGCTCATTAACCCTACACGTGTCAGTGACAGGAAAGGATCAGTTACGAGTTTGGCTAAACATGACGATGAGAAACTTGTCCAACATGTGCTGTGTTTCTAATTATTTACAGTTGTTTCTGCTTTAAAAGGGCAGGGAAGCTGTTTGCAATTGGTGTTTGTTTTGGTTTAGTCACAATGACTATTTCAAGACCATAGCAGTTCCAAAACCTAGTGAGCTGCCTAGGTAGACAGCAATTTATGGCATCACATGTTCCATATCAAACTGAATCTATATAGGCAGAAGACAGCAAAGGCAGCCCTTGTGTTATGGAAGTTAACAGCGATTAGAGTTAGAAGACATTT
>NPDK01028979.1:11032-24398 GCA_013461565.1 Labeo gonius
AAAATGGCGCCAGCACTTTCCTTCTGAAATTACACACGCAAATGCTAGCCGATTCCATCAAACAGGGGCTTAGGGAGATTCCCAAACAGAAGTGGTTTGTGAAGTCTACTGTCAAGGTGCAGTGCAGAGAATGGGTTTTGTTCGGGTGAAGTGCTGGGGGCGGGACAGTAACTTGAAGGAAATGGCCTGAAACCTTACTAGCTGTGTTCACAGTTACAATAGAGTTTGCCTGTCATGCATACAAAATGTAAACGCTTTAGTCCAATCATACCAATTTTTGTGAAGTCAGACTAAAGCATTTGCATATTTATAAATGACTGCTTTAATCTGATATCAGTGTATGCAAACTAGACTTTAATGCATTTTAACAAACTATTTCTAAATGGCAGTCCCACTGAACAGCATTTGATGTCTAACTATGTATGCAATAAGGGTTAATGTATTATTTTAAACATTCAAGCTACAAATAAAAGCAACGTTGTCACATCTAAAGTTTCTTTTGTTCTCTACTATATAAAAAACCCTAGAATCTTTGTAACTAAAGACCACCATTAATTGCAATGAAAGGACATTTCTGGCAAAGGTATAAGGCTAATGTTACCTTTCCATAAGCTCTAGCTCACCTGTTATCTGATGGAAGGAGAGGTGGTCCTTAACTTAAAGAGATGGATAACAAAAAACCCTCATGTTGTTTCAAACCTGTATGATTGACTTTCTTCTATGGAAAAAGAGTCCCTCCCACCATGTAAGGAATGTCAATGAGGTCCAATGTTGATTTGTCCAGCTGTTTCATTACATAGCCATTGTATAGTCAAAACACTCAAAAAAGAGGTTTATAAATAATGGTTTATAAAATGTTTGACAATGTGTAGCTTAAAGGACAAGTTCACTTCCAGAGCAAAAATTTACAGATAATTTACTCACACCTTGTCCAGATGTTTGTATTTTTCTTTCTTCAGTCGATAAGAAATTGTTTCTTGAGGAAAACAATTCAGAAATTTTCTTCATATAATGGACTTCAATGGTGTCCCACAGTTGGAATATCCAAAATCAGTTTAAATAGTTTCAAATGGCTCTAAATGATCCCAACCGACGAAGAAGGGTCTTATCTAGCAAAATGGTCATTTTCGAAACAAAGCAAAAATTTATATATTTTTTAACCTCAAACACTTGCCTTGTCTATGTCTGGGTGAATACAGTTAGGGTATGTTGAAAAACTCCCATCTCATTTTCTTCCCCAACTTCAAAATCATCCTACACCATTTTAGGAAAAAACATACAAGCTTCAAACTCTGAAAGCGCTTCTTTATTTTCTTTTTTAGGGGTATTAAGCTAATGTGTTTGTTATAATAACTTTACTTCTATAGGCATGTGTAACTATACCATGAAATGCGATTGAGGGTTTTCAGCAAGGCTGTCTGCTTATGACTAATAATGTCAAATTTAGACTGGGATTCACTTATCCTGTTGTCTAAAATGATGCACAGCTTTCTGAAATGGATTACATTCAGGTACTCCTCTGCTTCTCCCTGGCCGCTGCAGATTTTAAAATATTTATAACCTGAAAGTGGAATCCCAACCCTGCACAGCCCTTAAATCATTTATGAAGCTCATTCTTCTTCATGTTTTGTTTCTCATAATGACACACAGAGCCATTCCACCATGGAGACCAACAGGCATTTTAAGCTTGAGACCATGGAGCTGCTCACCTCTATTAATTCTTCATTGCTTCACTCAATAGAAGTTCAAAACAAAGCAGTCTTTGCTTTTATCACCCACTACTTACGTTACTTTATCAGTGCGGAGAAAGCTGCAAGGCTGAACGCGGTAAAAAGACAAATAGGAGAGTCTAAGAGTCCTATATACTTGAAGAAATCTATTTTTGCTCATGGGTGCTCAGCTCAGCTGCAAGATTTGAGCCAATCACCTGAGCTGTAAATAATCAAGCAAGTTACACAATGACATATCAAAAGAGATTGTCGAATGTCAATGTGAAAAATAGGTCTTGAGCCCCAAGCTGACATCAAAGACAGTAAATAGAAAAACGTCAGCTTAAATATAAATTTAACTACTTTCCAAAAGCATCTACTGCAGAATTAAATATTTGCATTTTTAAATGTTTCGCCAGAATACAAAGATATTTTTCAATGCTCGTCAATGGAAAAAAATACTTTTTTCAGCCAGATGGTGTAGTTACGACGTCTACCAGCAGAGTCTAGCGGGGCCATGCTAACCAGCTAAGCTTTAACCCTTTAGTTGGAACACGTTTAACTACGTTTAGGAACTTCCTGTGGGCGTTTCTGGAGCACGCCATTGCTGCCAACATCCTTCGGTAGGCCTGCCAGGGCGTCCTCCAGACATTCTGATTTTGTGCCCCCTGGGGCTAATTATAAAACCCAGCTTTTGCTGGGCCACCTGCTTCACTGTGAAATGAAGCGCTTGTGGTGTGAACGAAGTCGCTGGCTGATGAAGAGTGTTAATGATTACTCACAGACGTAATCATTTTCTAATCACCAGGGGATGCAATGAGACGGCTCTGGTCCCTCCCCAGGCAGTCTAATTTAAATGACACAAGTGAGAGATGTTCAGCTGACTGTTATGACGCATTCATAGAGGCCATCGACACAATTGTAATTCCTCAGCACTGGGTCTAAGAAGCACAAACCGATATGCATGCATATCATCATTCAGCTCCAGCTTCATGCAGACAAGAGGCTTGCTGGCTTCTGAGAAAGGCAGTGCATGCAAATGTTGTTAGTCTGCGATGACCTATTAGCCCTAGTCTTCATAAGTGCTGACATGCAACATATCAGCAGAAATGCTGATGAGTCTAAGATGCCTATAGAAGTAAAGTTATTACAACAAAGCTTAATGCATTTCACATTGTCAATAAGCATTAATTTTTTACATACATTCAATGCAAATGATAGGTTTACATTTGTATGTTTATTCTTTTGTATCATGATAAAATGGACAACATGCCAGGGAGCTTATAATGGAAATGATAGGAGAGTTTTCTTGTTTCTTGGAAGAGTGAAATCATTATCATTTATTACAAACTTAAACGAGAAAAAAATCAATAGTAAAATACTGTGTAGTGATGCACTGAAATAAATTCTTTATTCAAATTAAAGCTGCAAGCAACATTGAAAGGCCCCTTGCACCAGGGTTCACTGCAACCTGGTTGCTTTAGGAAAATGGCAAACGGTGAGCAATATGCATTTAAAGTGGTAAATATAGCAGGAATATGTCGAAGTCATTTATATGTGCTAAACTTTCTTCTGCCAGCTGGTGGCGCTATGACTATAACTGAATATTGGCATGTAGATGTCATCACGCCAAGACTTTGATTAGACATATGAGGTTTGTTGCAGATTGAACATGGTATGTTTGAGTTAGTGTAAAACATGACATATGTTGCCAACAGGTGGTGCTATGATTATAACTGAATATTGGCCTTTAGATGTCTTCAGGTCATGATTCTTATAAAACATGTGAAGTCTAGTGCAGATTGGACTTTGCATGTTTAAGTTATGCAAGTCATTTCCTGTTTCCAACAGGTGGCGGTATAATTATAACACAATATTAGCCTTTAGATGTGTTCAGGCTACAACTTTTATTAAGCGTGTGATGTTTGGGGCAGATTGGACATTGTATGGCTGAGTTATAACAACTTCCATGGCGAAATATCGAACTTTGTCAGGTCGCCACAGACATGCCCTTTAACGAAAACTCAAGATCTTCACAATTTAGCATCACAAAGGCCTTTAGAGTAGACTAATTAAATATAACGTTGATGTCATTAAATTGCTAAAAGGAGTTTGTTAAAGTGTAAACATGCCACTTCATGTTGCCAGCAGGTGACGCTATGACTATAACTGAATATGGGTATGGGCATGTGTTCAGCACAGGACTCTTGTCAAATACGTGAAGTTTGTGGCAGATCGTACATTGTATGCCTGAATTATAACAACAACTTGTTTCATGGTAAAACATCAAAGTTTGTCAGTCCGCCACGGACACGCCCTTCAAAGAAAACTCAAGACCTTTGCAATATAACATCACAAAGGGCTTTGGATTACACTGACCAAATTTGGTGTTGATCTGTTTAAATCTCTAGGAGGAGTTTGTTTAAATACAATGCCTGAAAATGGCAAAAACAGCACAAAATTTCACAAAAATCACAAAAGTCAAAATAACAGGTTTCCTGTTGGGTTTCGTAATTTGTACTGGGAGACTTTTTTGGAGATATTGGTGTGTTGCATGTGTCTACCGAATTTCGTACATGTATGTGAAACATACCTTCAAGGGCACTTCGTTGAAATTTTATAGGTGGTGCTAATCAAGTCATTTTTCCACACCCACTTCTAAAACTCATATCAGATGTAAATTTTCAGAGTACAGAGATTTCATACATGTTCAGACCCTAAAAAAAATGTTTCTGTTCCCCAACTATTTTGAGAGTATGTATGTGGAGAGAGTGAGGCTCTGTTACAATTTTTGTACAGTAAATGTATATCTTTAAAAACAGAAATTTTGCTAATAACACATCTGTACCGTGTCAAGAATACACAACAGATGGCAATGCATTTTCCATTTCTAAAACAAAGGTGGCAGGTTTTTTAAGTATCAAACTTTTCTTCCTTCACACATATAAAATAGCTCCTCTAATGAAGTATATAAATAGGTCCTTATTAATGCACCAACAGCCAAGGAGACTGATTGCTTCTGAGCATGGGGACTTCAATGCACAAATGGGACATGCAAATTCTGCAAATTTGCAATTGCATTCCAACTGCGAAAGCGTTTCTGTTCACGTTGTCCTCTGGCCACTGAAAATATTCAGCAACATACTCCATAAAACAATTTTCAGCTGAAAAATTTCAGTGGTCAAACTTTCAGTGACACAAAAAGAGCGTTATATGGTACATTTGATGGGGAAACGAAACCCTGTGACATCTGTTCCAGCAACAATAAGCACCCTCTCCCTAAATCTCTCCACATTGAGTCCCTCATTGCAGTCTGTAATTACAGAGATTAAGCCACTTTGTGCTCTCACTCTACCTAATAGCCAATTGACAGAAAAAGCTTTGTAATGTAGATCACAAATCAATATTTCAATGGCTCACTAGTGCTGACACATCACTCTGATCCCAAGTAAGGACTCGTGAGACATTTAAGCTTCAACCTTCAACCCTCTTGAAGATGTTGCCCTTCAATGACAGCCACTGCTCTGTAATACTGTTAGACATCCAGATGGTTTAACATGCCAATTTTCTCTTTGCTCAACCACTCTCAAAACCCTCAATAAGATGGGAGCACTCAGCTGCTTTCAAAGACGGCTGCCAAGCCGAGTTTAGCATTTTGGCATGGAGTTATCTTGACAGAAATCACTGTTTATGTGTCAATGTCGACAGCCTGCTGACTTCAGTTGCTCCTCTGCTTAGAATTATGATTTAAGCAGTGTTCAAAGGAAGCACCTACAATACAAAATGATTTGGTTGTGTGCGTACAGATCAGATAAGGTAATACAGATACTTACACCTTCAAAAAGAATAATAAGTTCAGTATACAGTCTTTAAACTCACTGGAGCACAACTTAAAATGAGAGAAATTCCAAAAACTTACCCAGACCAGATCCATATACTTGAAATGGAGGCGTCTAGGCAGGAAGATGTTTCCAGGTGCTAACAAATGCAGTTGGAATCAGTGAATAAGGCACGGTAGTGATACTGTTCCAGCTATCCGACGTCGGATCATAGCAATCCAGAGTTTTACACCGCTGTGTGCCGAAGTACCCGCCAACCACATAGAGTTTATTACCAGAGGCCACAGCGTGGCAGCTCATTCTTTTAGAAGTCATGTCACCTACACGTGTCCATTGATTAGTCTCGCAATCAAATCGGTAGGCGGACGCTGCAGTGAACTCTGTATCGCCGCCCATTATGAATATCTGACTGCCAAGGACAGCGGCGGCAGTGTATCTCCAGGGTTGCGGGCACTCGGCAGCTATAGTCCAGCGGTTCTCAACAGGGTCATAGCACTGGACCTTTGAAGCCTTGTCCCTGTGGATGGTTGTTCCACCAAACACAAAGAGTTTTAGTTTGGCACTGACCACTGCTGCATTGCTGACACCATCCCTTAGTGGTGCCATCATTGTCCATTTGTTGGTTAGAGGGTCATACCGCTCAACCTGTTTAAGAGATACTGACGGGGAGGCTGGGAAGACACCTGCTATAGCAGTGTGACCCCCAACAACATAAAGGCAGTTTTCAAGTTCAGCCGAGCCATGTCCGAAACGTGCAATTAGCATAGGGGCACCTTTCGACCATTCTTCATGTACCGTGTCATATATCCAAACATCCTTCGACACTCCATTTTCCGATCCCCTTCCTCCTGTTACGTAAACTTTGCAGCCAATGGCACATGCACTGAACTCTTTCCTGGGACTGGGAAGATCTGATTTAGGGATGATCTCTTTTGCTTTGTGATCCACTTGGTAGATCTTATCACACATAAATGTTTGACCCCCAAGAATCAGCAGCGTGTGCCCAGCTTTGCGAGGCCTAGCGCAGGGGCTGGTGACAACGCCGTCGTTCTGCAGAATCTTTTTCTTGCACTGCATGGCCTCATCGACAATCTGTCGGCTCCTTTTATCGGACATCACAAGTTCTTCGCATGCCACAGCCTCAATGAGGCATTCTGAAGGTAACAGTGCAAGGCGTAGTCCTCGGAGAAGTTCAGGAAGGTAATCTCTGCGGCTGTCTAGGTCGTATCTAACCCAGCGCATGACTGCATTGAACACAATCTGTTCATCTTCGACCTCCAGCTCATCGCTAAGGATGAGATCCAAAAGCTTGTCTTTTGAGAGCCCGCAGAAGTCTTCAGTGTCTCGAAGAGTCTCAAAGTGGATGAGGCACATCCTCCATGACAGCTCGTAGAGGCGCTTGCACTGATGGGCGTCGGAGAGCAGCATCATCCCCAAGCAGTTTGACGCGTGCAAGTTCTTCTCCAAAAATTCTGCAGCTGCATCACGGATGTCATGAAACTGCAGCATATCTCCAGCCTCGAGAAGTGACTCTGCATTCTCCTCGTTGATGATGACACGTGAGGAGTAAGCAAAGTCCAACAGCAGCTCCAGAACTTCTGGGTGAACACTGTCTCGAAAGTTAACCTCATTGTCAAGGCTCTCACGTAGGCCACCGCTAAACATGGCTTCAAAGTAGCGACTGCATGCGGCGAGCACAGCTCTGTGACAGGGAAAGGAACGGTCGCCTGCCCATAGTGTCACATCTGTGAACATGCACTGTTTGCGTAGGGTATTAAGGTGGGTGAGCACACTGTCTGGATGGGAGGGCTTGTGGAAGAGCGAAATGTTCATGGAGCCCGTGCTCGTCCTGGATTTGCGGTTTTCATGGACGCTGACTGACATCTTTTCCAGCACGTCCAAATTTTCACTGGTTCCAATACCCCGAACTAGGAAAATACAAAAGCACAACACAGGAGGTTAGCAAGTGCTCTATAAAGGTATTTTCAGTATTGGGAATGACTCACTGGTGTGCATGCTTATGCTTGGCACTGAAAAAGTGGTTATGTATGGTGCTGTATCAACAAAATTTAGAGCCAACTAGTGCCACATCTTTTTTTTTTTCAGCTGCAGACAACATAACTATTAGTCTTGGACTTGTATGATCAGCATTTGCTTAAATGTGGTCATAGTGTTTGTGTTGAATTGGCTGAGAAGTCTTTTTAAGCTTCTTTCTTGTGCATAATGTCTCAATGCCTCAATGACATTTTTACATTCTTCATAAGACAAACTTTGCTAGATATTCAGAGCTCCTTCAGTAATCTTACTTCAACAGTTGAGTTCACTGTACTTTGTTCAGAGGATCTTAGAAACGTAATCCTTCTTTACACTGTTAAGCCAACACAAAGTGCATAATTAATCAACTCAGTCTCTAATTCTCACATTTTATGCAGACAGATTGTGATAAATTTTAGATCTGTAAATAAGTCAGTAATCCTTTGTTTTTGGCAAACCTTGAGAACTATGCAAGAAATCCAATTAAAATTAACACCTAAAGAAAAAGCAATCATGAGAGCATTCAATCTAAATTTATATAATATGAGACATTTCTGATAAACAAACCTTAAAGAATTAAAAACAGAACATCTATAATAAACTAGGTTCCCATCAATCTTGCACAAAAGCACAGCTTTTGAGGTAAAATACTAAAGGATGCAATTATATTTCTGTATCAG
Source organism: Labeo gonius (assembly GCA_013461565.1). Taxonomy (NCBI): domain Eukaryota; kingdom Metazoa; phylum Chordata; class Actinopteri; order Cypriniformes; family Cyprinidae; genus Labeo; species Labeo gonius. The sequence continues at coordinate 19,295 of NPDK01028979.1, forward strand.
TAGATGAGCACTATGAGTACAATGCAGCAAAACTAGAAAGCTCCTATTATAATCAACAAAGCATAGATTGTATAAATTAGGTTTGTTGATTGAACATTCATACAAAGTTATAAATATAAATTGACTCATACAAAGTATTATTGGCTATTTCTACAAATATACCTGTGCTACTTAAGACTAGTTTTGTGGTCCAGGGTCACAAATGTACAAAGCACAGATTACGTGGCTTGATATTAATGAACTTACAGCACGTGATTTGGTGAAATCCGGACAGTTTTACCCTTTCTATCTGACTTTGAAAACTATAGTTTCAATGTTACCAGTGGCTCTTTGTGTGAGTGAATGTGCGTCGATGTAAACTGGATTCTTTAACTGATACAATGTAAGGTTATTGTGATAAGAGAGGGGTGCAAGCATGCACAAACATCGGCAGGGTCTTTATGGATCACACTCTCGGGTTGACATGAATCACAATGCCAGAGGTTGACCACAAAAGGATGCAAGGTCACAGCTATCCGTGCAGAAAGCTATGCAGGGAGAGGCTGGTTTTGGAGGGGTTGGATGCAGGGCTGTTGATGGGTGAACAAGGGAAAAGGGAGCAAGCAGGTGTCTAAAACCACTTACAGCGACAAAAACCGCTGACCCACGCACAGGCACTGACAGTGAGGAACTGAGGGGGGGTCTGCATTGGTCCCAAAAAGCGTCCCCTCAACAGGCCAGGCCGACAGAGTTGTCCTTTATGGGGCCAGGGAACAGAAAATGCAAAAGATATATTTTTCCACATGTAATAAGAAACCTTAAGAGTATCCCCAGTAATTTCTTGCAAGATACAGTTTTGTGACAATCTTGCGCAACTCCACAACAGTGGAGTTATAGTCAGGTTTGTGGCTGAATGAAAAGGAGAGAACTGAAAAAGAAGCCCAACTATTATTTCACAGCTTGATAAAACTGCCTTGGAGTTCCTGCATGGTTCATCCCATCACCCCTGGTAACCATCACTCAACAACAGCAAGAGCCATGCCAAAGTTGCTGAATCATTCAGTGCGAACAAACTAACTACCTATCCATGCGGATATTCTCACCAGCATGAATGACACCTTTTAATTGCAACGCCACTGAGAGGCTGAGGAACAAAGCTCTTTATTCCTTTGAATGTTCTTCCTGTGTAAACATCTAGACTTCTCTGACTAAATAGCCTTTCCAGGTTCTTTTCACTAAGGATGTTGGTATTCCAGAGCTGTATTTCAGTTAGTCTACAGCAAAGGAGGGAGGGACGTGCTTTTTGTGTGTTTGCAGAAAGTCAAAAGCTGGCAACCGTGCTGATTTGAAAAAGCTCAATGAATCACCGGCCTGCATGAAGTCCATCATCAGGACTAAGTACTTCTATCAGCACTCAGGCTAAAACATATTTTACACAAGTATGTGGACGCGGACATTTCTCGCTGCGCGAGCTCGGTTTTATGCATTACTGCTTTCCGAAATGTCTCAGCGCGTTGACACATGGGGCGATATAGCGAATGTCTGCTGGTTTATAAAAAAAATATTGCAAAAATTGTACCTTTAGGCGTACAACAACTTTTCAATGGGGTCAGTGGGGCAGTACCCTAAAGGGACAACTTTGTTCTGTCCCCTAAAAGGTGTTCACAGCTACCTTTTAGATACTACTGTGAACCTTTTAGGGGTAAAGGTCCTTGCACACAGAGTCTGAAATTCTCTGCCAAAATTTTTACATGTTAAAAAACATATACGACCTCATGTTGTGTCAATTATGTTTACACACTGCCTTCAAAACTTTTGTCTGTCATAAAAAAAAATTAGGCTCGGGTTCAATTTTCTGCATTTTCGCATTCGTAGCAAGCCTTTTGAGAGGTGTTTTGACACTTTGAGGCTCTGTGTGTTACAAATTCTGACTAATACGAAAAACGCATATGAATATTTTGGCCTTTAAATAATTGTAATAATGCCTTGTTGGGAGTACCGTCCCACTGACAAGTTGTTGCACTCCTAGAAGTACAATTTTCACACACTTTTTTTTTTTTCCAAGGAATGTTCACTTAAAATATCCTAACACTTCACTAAATAGTTGCTACAGCCAGTACTCACTGCCCTTGTTACAGAAAGTTATAATAGTGTGGCCATATTGGCAATTTTGGCTTAAACGGAAAAACTTTAGTGCTAGTATACTAAACTTTCCTACGTTTAGTTTTTTCTTGAACCAACATAAAACTCCAAAAGCAGTGATTCTCGACCCTGCACATTTGGATATCTCCCTTATTATACACCCATTTCAGGACATGGAGCCACTAAAAAAAGGAGCTGATGAGTTGAATCAGGTGTTAGATTAGAGAGACATCCAAAATTTGTATAAGAACCATTGGTAGTCAAACATACCCATGAACCAGGTGAGTAATTAAAGCGAATATAATTGTAAAGTTAGGGTTATGAAATCTTTGCAAAAATAAGGGGCAGCCAATATGAGGTTAGACAGGTGCTTATTTACTAGAACTATGACCAATGCAGAAACAACTAGAATGAACTTCAAATGCTGCCTTTATACATGAAACCAGAAGCCACAGATGATTCATTCAGAAGAAATTCCCTGGCTTTTATGTCATATAAACTTATTTTCACTTATAAAAATGTTCTGTAGGAGCAGGTGTTCTGTGACTCGGACTTAATAATAATAAATAAATAAAAATTCAGCAAAAACAATTTTATGTCCTTCGTTCCCTCAGTTAACCCCTCGCCTCATTACATTATGAAAAGTGGTTGTCAAGTGTAGCCAATATGAATTTATAAAATAGATGAGTAAATAAGAAAAAATAAGGCAATTTCGTAGTAAACGGCGACTATTTTATACGCCACGAGACTTCATAAATGCACCAACTAAAGCTACAGTTAGCCAGCTCGCTAGTGCGCTAAACAATGTAAAGAGACGCCTGATTAAATTGAAAACTTATTCTGAGGTGAAATGTAATTGTAAGATGAAAATTAACTATAGTAACATCTCAAAAATGACAGATTTGGCTGCGCTTACGTTTATGGCGACCGCTCGGTAACGATACTCTGAATGAGAGGAGCTAATGCTGTTAGCGGAGACTCGTAACTCAGTGTATTGACATGCAGAAGAAAGCCTGACAAACTCTTGGCGATCTCAGACACTGCTCTCCCTGTAAGCGATCATTATGTTCCGATTTACACCTCTTTTTCTTTCTGGAAGAAGCGAGAGGTAGTCACCATTCCCTATCCAGCTCACATCTAATCCTGACTGAGTGTATTGGCTTTTCCAGCTCTGCCAAAAACAGGAAGACAGTGCAGATGTTGGTTAGAGTGTTATTCATCTGAAGCTCTTTGCTCTAACACAAGAGTATTTTTAGAAAGACATGGCATACTTACAGTGTTCTGAGCGCTAGTGACAAATCCTGACGTTGTGGAGTTTCGGAATCAGGATAGGAATCATAGTTTTGTTCACCTCTTGTCTGGTTGGCTGTGTTACTTTGTTCACATTCCAGTCCTCACTGATGAAAAACTGTGGAGTCTCCTGAGGTAATATCCAAAAGCAGGGGAATGGGTTGATTGACGTGCTGTTGACCAATCACGCACTGAGAATTTATGCAAATATAAACTGTAGCCAATTGAAACGTTCCAACCTGAAAGTCTGCGCTGTTTTCTGTACAAAGCAGCCAATGGCGAAGCAGTGGGAGGAGCGTCGCGGAAGGCGACGACAGCATATCACAACAATTAGAAGGGAAGTATTATGATTTTTTTTGTGCGTATATATGCTTTTTAAAATTACTACATTGACGGATGTTTAGCCAAATTAGCAGTATCTTGGCAAATATGTGTTTGCGTTTGAATATCAGTCTTTATTTTTTAAACATAAGTTTATAAAGGCCGTATTTTATTCTTGTTATTAAATTAGCACACCGTTGTTTGTTCATAAACCAGTGGGTTAGTACCATAATAGTTCTATACATTTTATATATTTTATATTGTATCTGTGGGAATGTAACAATTGGGAATGGAGTATTTTTTTTTTAAATGCAATGCCTTTAGCTCCATCTAGTGGAGCTATGATAAAGCATACCTTGAACTGTTTACCTCTCTGATCATAGACGTAAACACAAGTTCAAAAGCGTATGTATGCATCCAGTTCAAAGTTTAATAACAATAATGATTTATGAATAAATAAGCTTTCCGCTGATGTGTGGTTTATTAGGAGAGGACAATATTTGGTCGAGATACAGCTGAAAATCTGGAATCTGAGGGTGTAAACAATCAAAGTACTGAGATAATGGCCTTTTAAAGTTGTTTAAAGTTGTTTAAGCAATGCATATTATTAATCAAAAATTACGTTTCGATATATTTAAAGTAGGAAATTTACAAAATATCTTCATGGAACATGATCTTTACTTAATATTTACGGTAGAAAATTTACAAAATATCTTCATGGAACATGATCTTTACTTAAGAGATATTTACAGTAGGAATTTTACAAAATATCTTCATGGAACATGATCTTTACTTAATCCCTAATGATTTTTTGGCATAAAAGAAAAATCAATAATTTTGACCCATACAATGTGTTGTTGGCTATTGCTACAAATATCCCTACTGCTACTGAAGACTGGTTTTGTGGTCAAAGGTCACATATAATATGTGTATTTGCTGCATTTATCATTAATTTTCACACACAAACACATCCTAGGAATATTTGGATGGGATCTTTTGTAAAGTCATATTTCCATGTTTGAAAACCACTTTTATACTGAGTGAAGTATTTTAGAAACATTTCCAAACTTAAGTGACTTTTATGTTGTCACTGTATATTATATCTGTTTGTATGCTTACTTTCATTTCTCACTGGTCATATTATTTATTTATTTATTTATTTTTTACCCATTTTGCAATATTCATTGAACAAAACCAGTATTTTAGGTTAAAATTTGTGTATAAATGTAGATTTCTTTGGAAATACAGTACTGTGCAAAAGTCTTAGGCCACTAGTATTTTCAACAGCCAGAAAATGGTTTAAAGTAAGTTATCTATCTATCTTTTGCTGTAGTGTGTCAGTAGGAAACATCAGTTTACATTTCCAAACATT
>NPDK01029052.1:0-10548 GCA_013461565.1 Labeo gonius
AAAGGCTTATCATTGCATGTCATTAGAATGGAAGATGCTCTGCGTGTGTTGCTTCTTCACATACAAGCGGGAAAGCATTTCCTCATTTCAGCACATGAAATCGTGGCCACACATACAGCAAATTCCGAAAGAAAAAAAACAAGGAAGTTATTTAAATGCAAAACCGAAAAACCACAATTCACAAGCGAGTATTGAACCGTGGATGTCATACCGAACGGTTCAATATTGTATTGAGAATTGTGACATCCCTAGCATACACACATTATAATAAAACTATGATATCAAACACCACTGCCTCTTTTCATTTTCTTCAAAAATATAAACCAGAACCCTCTTTACGTTTTCATTAAAAATATATATAAAACATATTAATATGTGCTTTAGGCAATATGCAAATATACTCGGATTTTCTTCACTGTATGTATAATAAAATTAAATATGATAATGATAAATATGATATGATGATAAACAATAATAGGCATTATAAAAGTATACATATAAAGTATAAGACACTTATGTAATAGGAAATAAAGACAAAAGTAAACAATTCAGTCAAATGCATGCTACAGTCAGAACTGTATTACGATTGATAAATAAATAATTTTTATTTATCAATCGTATAACTTAACTTTTCCTCAGCCAACATAACTTTGTCCTCAGCCAAAACGATATGTTCTGGAACAAATAATAGATTCACAAGACTAAAAATTACCTGTTAGATTTACCCAAACCGAATTATACCTCATGTTTAACCACTACAGAGACCAGCAGCAAATGTCACAAGGTCTAGCCGAGGTGAGGCAGCACTTGGTGAGATACATGAGCACTGAGCACCCGGTGATCGCCTGAAACTCATATCTACGAAATTGGCGAAGAACATTTTCAAATAGGTGCCGTCTTTACAAATAAACCGCAGATTTGAGTTTTAAAACAACATTCTCACCTGAAATAACTACATTTAATGACACAATAACAGTAATATTCTGAAAATTATGTGGGTTTTCTCATCCGTCATTAATGCTCGCTGGTAGGTCCGAAATGCATTCTGGGATGACTCAGGTTCGCACAAGTCTCCTCTTGATGCATCCTTAATAAAAGGGTTGTAGCAAGAACACATCAGGGATTTTGAACTGTACTTGGCTAGATGTTAACTTTGAATTCGAACAGTACTTGGGTGACGACTGATGACGTTTCACAAGTCTACAAGAACACAAGTACAGACAAGAACGTATATTGGGATACGCCTAATGTTGTTCCTCAGAAACAATTATTTTAATATATTTTTTGTGTTCAACAGAAGAAAGAAACTCATACAGGTTTGGAACAACAATGACGATTTTCAACTATCCCTTTAACTAGACTTCCAATATCTTAACATTTTGAATTCAACTGGCTCCATGATTGAAATGATAGCTCCTCTGATCGAGATAAAAAAAAAACACCCTTTTGAATAAAGATATATATTGAATATCATGAAAAGACTGGAACATATTGAAATCTTCCCATCGTCTAGCCCTTTATGCAGAGCACAAGTTTATTAGAGAGAAGTTTCAGGTAATGACGTATAATGACAGATAACAGGATTGCGAAAGCGGCAGAAATCGCTCGGATAAGCCGGGCTAACCACAGCTAAGCTGTAAAAGGATCCCGTAATGATTTTTCAACAGTTCATTGCATCCGCCATCACATCAGTGTCAACATCTGTGAGAAATTCATGAAAAATGTGCCATTGTCCCATTTCAGACAGCCTGCTCTTCATAATCCACTCTGAACGAAGACTACTTTTCCAAAGAAAAGTAATGAGAGCCTGAAAACTAAATGTTTATGAAAAAACGCAGCCAGCTCCATCTGGCTAAGCATGGCATGTATTCTGTTTTTGAACATTAAAGCGTCGGTATATATGCAGCGTGGCGGATTCTAAACTCTGACATGTGTACAAAATTGCTGAGAGAGAATGAAGGAGCGGCTCAGTAAAAACGCTGCTTTTAAGTAAGCCTCCATTGATTCAGACACAGAGATGCATCGCTTGATACATCTTTAAAGCGCTCCGAGCTGCCCGCTTCTAGGGTAGATTGCACAAGCGATGCATCAGAAACGGCGCAAAACAGCTTTGATATTCCATTTATCCTCGTTTGAGAAGAAACAAGGATTTTTCACGGCAAAACATTTTCATTAAAAGAATACATAATTAAATCTCTGAGCGTTCCAAATGGCTAATAATGTTCATGAATGCTTAAATGTTCCACATGAATCATTTGCTCATTGCTTATTTAAGGAAAGCCCAGTAAATCATTAAATCATTAGAATCCAGCCGGGTCAACAAGGCAGCCGAACGCAAGACCCCGTGAAAGCCTGATTTCTATTCTGCAATTGATCAAAGCGAAGAAAAAGGCACGCCAGCGAGCCCTCGTGTTTCCGCGGTGCGCTCCGAGGATTCGGAGCATCTGTAATGAGCCCTAATGATGGACGGGGTGGGCTAAGAGCCAGGTAATCTTGGCAGCCCACTTTTCTGACATTTCACTTAATGTTAGCAGGGTGATATCTGCTCGCCCTCTCGTTGCCTCCGTCTTTGTCTCGATTTTCTCTCGCTAAGCCGTGGGTGATAAGCTTCAACCAGGTGTCAGTCGACTGAGGTCTTTCTTATCTCACATGCTGAGTTTCAGACATTGTTTTCACACCGCAAGGCTTAAGACACTACAGGTGAGAGCCCTATAACTGCTTGATATGATAGGCAAACTCTGAAAGAGTGAATACATCACATTTGAGATTCTGGACCACAAAACCAGCCGCAAGTAGAACGGGTATATTTGTAGCAATAGCAAAAAATACATAGTGTGGGTCAAAATGTTCTTTTATGCCAAAAATCATTAGGGTTTTAAGTAAGGATCATGTTCCATGAAGATATGTTGTAAATTTCCTACAAAACTTTTTTTGATTTTTTTGCACCCTCAGATTCCAGATTTTCAAATAATTTTATCTCAGCCAAATATTGGCCTATCCTAAAAACCATAAATCAATGGAAAGCTTATTTATTCAGATGACCTCAATTCAGCTTTCAGATGATCTCAAGATCTCAATTTCAAAAATCTGACCCTTATGACTGGTTTTGTGGTCCAGGGTCACATTTGTGCATATTCAGGACTGGAGGAACCGAATGAAATCTTGTAAAGATGAAGTGCGTTTTTAGATGTATATGCAAAGTCAACTAGAAGTAAACAAATCCAAGTTCAGTTTTGTTTTTGTGCTTTTGCACAAAACGCATTGTTTCATAACAGCTTTACAGAAAATCATGATGTTAATGTTTAAAATATCACCACGTCTTAATTGCATTTGGCAGATTAGAGTTGGGTGATAATATAGTTTACATTTTGCAACAATACAAGCAGCTGATATGCTATATACAGTGTAAAAAATAATTTTCAGTTACATACAAAAGTGCATGTTTCTTTGTAATTACACTCTTAAAAATAAAGGCTCCAAAAGGGTGTCTTTGCATTGATATCATTGAAGAACCATTTGTGGTTTCCCAAAGGACCTTTCAATGAACAGTTTCTAAAAGAACCATTTTGAAGAACCTTTTTCGACTTTAAAGAACCCTTCCTCATTTGAAAAGTTCCATGGATGTTGAAGAACCACTGATGCCAAAAAGAACCTTTATTTGTAAGAGTGTAATTGTGAAATTTACTAGCAAATTTTAAGTGAAAAATGCCTTATGCAAGTATACTGCATGTATGCAAATAAAGCTGGACACGCTACATATCCAACTTAGTATCAAAAACAAAGCAAGACACTCGCAGGTCAATTCCCCTGAAAAGTGGCACTCATGAGCAATTTTTGTAACTACATACTTCACCTTTAAGAATAGACCATTAAAATCCAGTTCAATTGAGAACTAATATGTAAATGTGGTAGTTGCAGACCTGAATCTGAAGATCCAAATGGGCAAAATCATGAATGGATGCTATGAAGTGCTGCAGTCTACAATCAGCACTGAATGAGCTAATCTTTGGATTCAGAAATTCATTTCACGCTTTCGCTCAATGTCCTTTTTAAAAAGACCAGCTCTGGCCGACCGAAACTTCCTTTCAGTGCAAGTTTGTTGCTGGTCTACATGATGAGCCAGTATCGCCAAAGGAATGATCTGATATTAATATTTAATATCTTGATTCATGAATATTGATTTTATAATGTGATTCAGATGCAACCACTAAGCAGACATTGGCAAACAAGCACTAGCCAATGCATATTCAGATGCTGTTCATTTCTTTTGTTTTATTTGGTCAACTACAATTAGTTTTCCTTTGCACTACGACTAGGAAATGCTCAAAATGTGATCATAAAACATTGGTGGGAGGAGACATAATGGCTGCCCTAGATTTGCCAAAATGCACAGTCTTTCTTGTTGACAAATGAAGCTTTACTGACCAACGAACCCGTACATTCAAAACACACTGGTCTTTTTCAGCAGGGACGTGCCTTGTGTGCAGTTTCAAGTTGTGTTACATGTGTGCATACAAATGTGTGCCTGTGTTTTTTGCAAAAACTCGGCTGTTTCCTCAAGAGCAGCCGCTACCATCCCCAATAAACGGCACCAAGATCCAGCCAAGAATTTAAGCAGCTAAATGGCCTCTCAATCCCCCCAATAGAGTCTACAATGAAAGCCTTCAGTTTTCTGCATTAGCTGTCTGAAAATGGCTAGGGAGGGGAAAGAAATGAGGAAACACTCCTTCTTGGCAAGCCGCATGATTAGTCTGTTAGCTGGCACAGGCTGAGGTCTCCCCCCTTCAAGGCGGGAGGAAAGCGGGAAGAGAAAAAGAGAGTGATTTCAACTTTAGAGAATTCTGTCTGGGGGATGTTCCTCTTAAAAACAGCCCTCCTTCTTACCTTCTTTCTCACTTTTTTTTTTACATAAACACATACACGCACATGCAATTTCTCTCCAGCTTTGCTGGTGGACCCACTGGGAACCAGTGCAATCTAGCCTCATTCACGTGTAGAGTTTGGGGAGTCGGGGGTTTTTAAATTCCTCTTGCGTCAGCACAAGTCTCGCTTGCAATCCGCCGAGCTTTGTCATGGTGTGGCATTCGTGTCTGCATTTGTATTAGACCCTGTTTACACCTGACTTAATGATATAATTGAAACACACACAGTGCAGCAGAATACCAGCACAAACAGTGGATGGGTAAACTAGAAATTGTGAGTGGGTAGTGAATAAGTCAGTTTTTCACACTGAATTGTGTTCCCTGTCAATAAAACTCAGATTGAATCATCCTTAAGAAGTTTGCTGGTGTTGGCTCTTTCGAGCTGGTTTCCGAGGCTGGACAGTTTTGATGGTTTCAGACACCATTTAGGCAGAATGGGGGACAGGCTAGACTAGTTTCAACCAAGTCAAGGTTTAGCTATAGTCCCCCACCCTGACCAACTGGGAAAACAATAATAATAATCTGCAAAATCATAAAAACTGGTTTAAGCTGTTTTTTCGTAGAGTGGTCATGATTGCTGTCACGTCTCAACTACTTGGTGAATTTAGGCCTGGTTTAAGCGGTTTTTGATAGCACTTGACAGCAATCATGACAACCCTACTAAAAACCAGCTTAAACCGGTCTAACATCTCCCAGTTTGGCCAAGTTGGTTAAGCTGGTCAGTATTTTATGGTTTTATGGGTTTTGGACACATTTCAGCTAGACTGGCCACCTAAACGTTAGATGATCAGGCTGGAAAACTCACTAAAGCTTGGCTGGTTTTAACCAGTCTGGATGATCGACCAGATGGGTCAACCCCTTTAAAACCATCAGAACTGAACAGTTAATGAAAACAGGACCTAAATTCACATGTTTGCACAGACTGGTCAGTTCTTTTGGTTTGATCGATCTGTTAGACCATTCAGACCGGTTTAAACCAGGGAAGGTTTAGAGAGTTTTCCAGCCTGATAATCTAACAGTTAGGTGGTCATTTTATGTGTCCAAAACTCATAAAACTATAAAAATCTAAACAACTGGGAAAAACTGGGAGGCCTTGCACTGCTTAAAGTTCTTGTTTCAAGATTGCAGTAACAGTCAAGCAGAGGTCTGAGATTTTCTGTAAACGGGTTAGGCTGGTCAGTTTTAATGGTCTAAGAAGGGTTTGGGACACTTTTCAGCTGATAAGGTAGAGATCTGGTCAACCATCTAGACCAGTTTAAGCCAGCTGAGATTTAGCTAGTCCCCTAGCCCCATAAGATATTGTTTAGCTGGTTGGTCTAGCTGACCTCCAACCCTGAATAATTGAAAAGTGTCCAAAGCCACTCCAAAACCATAAAAACTGTCTAACTTATAGAACTTGTCCAAATTTATAGGGGTTATAGGGGTTCTGGACACTTTTCAGTGGAAGATCCAGCTTGACCATTCTGGTCCATCATCTAGACTGGTTTAATTAAGCCAAGGTTTAGTGAACCTTTCAGTTTGATAATCTAGCGTTTAGGTGGCCGGTCTATCTGAAATGTGTCCAAAATCCAAAAAAACATAAAAAGTGTCCAACTTAAACAACTTGTTCAATGTATTATACTGCTAACATTTTTTTCCCAGTAGGGATTTCAAAACTGCTGTCACATGCAAGTTGTCATGTACTTGAAAAATCAGCAGAGGTCTGCCAGTTTGTGTGAACTGATTAGGCTGGTCAATTTTGATGGTCTTAGACATGTTTTGCACATTTTTCAGCGGCAGATCAGCTAGACCAACTAGTGAAACACCAGCTTGACCATCTAGACCAGTTTAAACCAGCCAATGTTTAGCGAGTCTCCCAGCCTGATATTCAAGCATTCAGCTCGTTAGTCTACCTGAAATGTGTCCAAAACTCCTCTAAAACCATAAAAACTCTCCAACTTTAACAACTTGTACAGACTGGAAGACCCTATGCTGCTTAAGGTTTTTTTTAGCAGACATTTCAAGATTCCTGTCAAGGCAAGGCAAACTGGTTAGGCTGGTCAGTTTTGTTGGTCACTTTAGACACTTTTCAGAAGAAAACAAAAAAAAATAAAATGAGCTAGACCAACCAGTGAAACACCATCTTAACTATTATGTGAGATCATCTAATCCAGCCAATGCTTAGCGAGTCTCCCAGCCTGATAATCTAGTGTTTAGCTGATCAGTTTAGCTGAAATGTTCATAAAACCCCTCTAAAACCATACAAACTATCCAACTGAAACAACTTTCAGTAGGTGTATAAAGACAGCTGTCATGTCCAAGTTGTCATGTACTTGAAAAATAAGCAGAGGTCTGCCAGTTTGTGCAATATGATTAGGCTGCTCAGTTTTGTTGGTCTTAGCTGGTCTGTCTAGCTGAAATTTGTCCAAAACCCCTCTAAAACCAAACAAACTCTCCAACTTGACAAACTGGGAGGCACTGTGCTGCTTAAGTTTTTTTTTTCAGTTGGGGTTTCAAGATTGCTGTCTGGTCCAAGTTCTCAAGTACTTGGAGAAAAAAAAGAGAAGTGGACTGTGAATTTGTGCAAACTGGTTAGGCTGGTCAGTTTTGATGGCCTTATAGGGGTTTTGGACTCTTTTCAGTGGAAGATGAGCTAGACCAACCAGTGAAACACCAGCTTGACCATTCTGGGAGACCATCTTGACCTTCTTGAACCAGCAAAGGTATAGTGAGTCTCCCAGCCTGATACTCTAGCATTTAGCTGGTCAGTCAAGCTGAAATGTTCCCCAAATCCCTCTAAACCCATATAAACTCTCCAACCTAAACAACTTGTCCAAACTGACAGGCTTTGCGCTGCTTAAGTTTGAAGACTGCTGTCACATCCAAATTGTCAAGTACTTGAAAAAACAGCAGAGGCCTGCAAAATTGTGCAAACCACTTAGGCTGGACACTTGGACGCTTTTCAGTGGAAGATCAGAAAGACCAACCAGTGAAATACCAGCTTGACCACTCTGGGAGACCATTTAGACTAGTGAGTCTAGTGAGTCTCTCAGCTTGATAATCTAACGTTCTAAAATCTAAAAACTCCCCAACTTAAATTATCCAAACTAGGAGGCATCCCACCTTTTTTTTTTTGCAGGCATTCAAGATCGTTGTCAGGTCCAAGTCATCAAGTTAAAAAACTGGTTAGGATAGTCAGTTTTGTTGGTCTTATAGGGGTTTTCGAAACTTTTAAGTGTCTATTATGGGAGACCATCTAGCATTTAGCTGATCTATCTAGCTGAAACTTGTTCAAAACCCCTCTAAAACCATAAAACTCTCCAACTGTAACAACTTGTACAAACTAGGAGACTTTGCACTGCTTAAGGGTTTTTATCAGTAGGCATTTCAAAATTCCTGTCACGTCAAAGTTGTTATGCATAGTATGTGTGTTGGAGCAGGGTTGGAACAAAGCTATGCAGGGCTGCGGCCCTCCAGGAACCGAGTTTGACACCCCGATCTAAACCAAACAGTAAAACACCAATTTGACCATTCTGGGAGACCATCTAGACTGGTTTATACTAGCCAAGGTTTAGCGAGTCTCCCAGCCTGATAATCTAGCTTCAACTATTCGGTCTAGCTGAAATTTTCCAAAACCCCCATTTTTAAAACCTGTCAAACTTAAACAACATGTCCAAATTGGGAGGCATTTTACTGCTTTTTTTCTGCAGGCATTTCGAGATTGCTGCCATGTACATGTCCAAGACTCTTTTCAGTGGAAGATCAGCTAGACCGAGCAGTGAATCACCAGCCTGACCAAAGACAAGTTTAAACTACCCAGCTACTAAGACTGGTTGAGTTGATCAGTTTTGATGATTTTTGATATTTTTCTAGATGGTCGTTCAGATTGATGGTTCATTGATGGACCATTTTAAACAGTTAAATTAAAGCCTGTTTTAACCAGCCTGTCTTTGAGCAGGGTTTGCATGATTGATCATCGCTGTCTCAAGTACTAAATTACTTTGTGCATTAAAGAAATGTATCAAAGATTACACATACTGAGGAGTAATTCTCCGCCACAGGCACATTTCACTCAAATTCAATCATGATTAAATTCAATCACAGCTTGGCTGAAAAGACCTGCTAGACCAGTACTAACCAGCAGAAACCAACCTCGACTAGCATGGAAATCGCCAACCATTTAAGCAGGGATAAAAGGGCTGTGCAAAACACATCACAAAAACAACCAGATCACTGACAATGCGGTCTCAATCCACTTTTATGTGCATCAACGTTGAATGTATCACGAAGTGTTCATGTGTTTGTAAGGACCAGGCATCCTTACAACTGTGATAAAACTCTCCCCTATAATACTGTTGTGAAAAGAAGAAAAAAAAGCATTAGAACAACATCCCACACTTTCTTGCTACAGAGCGCCTACAAAGAGCCTTTGTTCTCCCACAAGACAATTGAAATTTCCAAAAGGATTCCCACGGATTCTAAATGCGGCTCTTGCGATTGCCTTGGCATGAGAAAGTGCCAAAAGCACAGAGGCTCACGGGCCTACACGCGTCCGTTTAGCCGTGCAGCCCCTCTATAGCTGATCGACAATGGGTAACGTTTCAAGAAATGGACCATCAAGACGGTCTTGTGCATTACACAAAATGTGTGTGAGAGCACAACAAAGCTGTAGGAAAAGAAAGAAAGCCATGCACAGAGAGGAAACGAACAACAGCGATCCATTTTCTGTTAAAAGAGGTTAAAGGCACAACAGAACTGTGCTGTTAGGTAGGGTGAAGAGGGAAAAGAAAACAACAAGTGAAAATCAAAAGCAACCCGGCAAACTGGCTCACACCAAGTGACTCCGCATAGAACAAAGAGTTCTGGAGAAAATCCCACAAAATTGGGTAAGGCAGGCCAACTAGAAACCCAACCACCAAGTAAGAGTCTGGCTTCTGAAGCCCACCCACATTAGAGAAGTGTACATAAATCTGTAGTAGTGAGAAACCCTTTTCCCATGTTGTGTAAGTGTGTGTGTCCTCCTAAGTGCAAGGGAAGTGGCGTGCAACACTGTGTCCTAACCGGGCACGAATGCTTTAGCTCACTTAACAGCATGCCTGGTTAGGACGCTGTACTTGAGCTGAGAAGTGTATTCACTCTTTGTATCAGTAGTGCATGTGTCATTCCTGCATTGCTGTACTCACCGATGACCGTGGCGGCTAGCTCTTTCTTGCCAGAGCCCAGACTGTTCTTCACCTCGCACACAAAAGTGGTGTTCACCGTTTCGTCCACCTTCCTCACCAGCAGCCGGTTATTATCCACTCGTACCGAAGACGGCAGCTGACCCGACGAGCTGAAAAAACATTGACAGAGAAAACAGCATTTCTGGTTAATCTTTGAAACCATGTCGCTGTTAGTATTCGATAATCGATCTTCAATATTATATACACTACCGTCAAAAATACAGAAAAAACCTGTGAAACATTATTGCAATTTAAAATAATAATTTATTGTTTTAATATACTTTAAAACATAATTTATTCCTGTGATGCAAAACTGAATTTTCAGCATCATTACTCCAGTCTTATAATATAAGTATAACATGAACCTTCAGAAATCATTTTAATATGCTGATTTATTATCAGTGCTGGAAACAGTTTTTTGCTGC